>JAJOOH010007668.1:0-21612 GCA_029582605.1 Solanum gracilifrons | reverse complement strand
TGCACAAATAGACACTTAAACTTGTATAAAGTAGAACAAGTAAACACACGAGTCCTACATGGCACAATACACGTAGGACGCCACGTAGGACAAAAAATGACATGTAGGATGCCATGTAGGTCATGTGTGTCTATTTGTTCAACTTTATACAAGTTTAAGTGTCTATTTGTGCACTATGAAAGTTGGAGGTCAAAGTTAAAATTTGAAGCCAAGTTTAAGGTCAAATATATGTACTATCCCATTAAAATGTCAAAGAGATAAAAATGTTTGTCCATCCACAAGTTTTAATGGAGCAAATTGTTATTGGTAGGTATTTTATTTGGATGAATCAAATAATTAGTAACTTTTAATGTCTAGTAGTTTAAATATTTTACTTTCTTGTGTAAGAGAAAATGAACCATAAGATGATCCTACGGTACCACTGTTCTCGAAGCATATTTATGATATTGATATTACAAATACAAAATGACAAGAGGATGTAATAACCCTCCAGGTCATTTTTGGACTTTTACATTCTTTTCTGCATTTATAACTTTCCTGTAGTGAGTCATTTGTGACTTGCTGGGACTGATAGTTTGGCCACCTATTTGTTTGCTTGGTTTTTGTGCAAGTATCTCTGTTTTGAATCTTATGAAACTTTGAAAAGTGACTTTGGTCAAAACTATAGACAACTTCAGAATGCAATTTTGACGGTTCCATTAGCTCTGTAATATCGAGTTTGGTCTATAATGACCTTCGGTATGGACCCCGAGGCTTCCAGGCTCATTTAGAACAACTTTATAGCTTATGGATCAAAATAGTTTGGGTGTGGGACTCATTTTTTGTCAAGATGATCTTGGTTAGAAATTTGACATCTCCATTGAATTTGAAATGCTGAATTTGGTGGGCTAGCATATTTTGTTTGCATGCACGGAGTTCTGAATAATCCCGAGCACCTAAGCGAAGTCCATTGGGACTTAGCAAAAAATATTTGTGCCTCATGTTGGTGCAGCCGCGTTAGTGGTCTTGGAATGGCTTGGTTGCCTCTTTAGTGAGCCAGACCAACCAACCTTTTTAGCGGCTCTGACTTAACTTAAGTGGTTGCCACTTTAGCTGCTAGGGGTCTACTTTAATGGTATCCTGCCTGCATGACTACACCTCATTAGGGGTCGGGCCACCGCTTTTGCAGTGCCGCTTAAGTGGCCAAAGTGACCGCTTTTGTGGTGTTTGCAGGTAGTTAAGCCTATTTTCAAGTCGTTTTCTTATATCTTTGAGATATAATTTGGAGCTTTAGGAACTCACTCGGTGGGAAATCAATTTTCTTGTGGGAATTGCTTAGAGGATTTCTTTGAGAGTTTGGTTTGCTAGTACTTTGATATTGCTCAAACTATCCTCGAAAACCATTAAGAGAATACGTGATCATTATCAATAAGAATACCCAACTAAGAGTCGGGTTCGAATCCCATAGAGAGTGATATAGTGCAAGGAATTCTATCAAGAAATTAAGGTTGTAAACCAATTCATTTGCATCAATTAAGAAAAAGGGTGGATGATTCCACCAAATTTACTAAAAAGGATTTGGTATCAAAAGTTACATTTGAGCCAAGACTTTAGAGATTCAAACAATTAGAAAGCAGCCTAGGGGTAATTGTGTTGCTCAATAATGCTAGACAATCATGGATATACTGGGTCATCATCAATGACACTAATCTTCTTTCGGTCTTATAGTATCAATTCATAGAATCTCCTTTCGATCTCATCCACGTGAATTACAAATCAACCCATTACCTTACACATTTTTTTTCAAGCAAATTTGTCAAATAGATCTGACCCATAATTTCTCTTTCAAGCAAATCATAGACATCAAACCAGAATTGCATGCATTACACCAGTTACCCACTTCAATCAATCTCTTTCGAGCATCAACCAAAGATCTAGACTAGGATTAAGTTTGAAACCTTAACCCATGAGTTAACCCCATGATAATTAGTCCAAATCCATGAATGAACATCAATATAAAAGAGCAAAACACAATACCCACTATATTAAATCAACACCTAACCCCATAATTGCACCCTTAGAATTGAGATTTTAGCCATCCATCACAAAAAGTAAATAAATTATAACTATCATGAAGGCAGTCATGGATGTGATAAAATTAAGAAATTATAACCAACACCCACTTTGAATTCAACTTCAAATATTCAAATTCAAGAGTCGAAGTGAAAACCCCAAAACTAGAAATATTACTCTCAAACTCATACAAAGTTAGGAACTCAAAATTCTATTCTTCTAAAAAAGTCTTCTACTTTCTCTCTCCTTTGAACTATTTATACTTTCCCAAAATTTGACCCAAAATTCATTGCATAACCACTTAGTCGGGCTCGCCAAGCTGATTCGGCAGATCATCGCCTGCTCCTCATCTCACCTTTCTCTTGCTTTAGGCTTTAGGTGTTTGAATCTCAATCGGCGAGCTCGTTTGAGTTTGCCTTACACATTCGGTGAATCAGTGAGTACCAACATTGTTCACCTTTTAAGCATTCATATTTTATCCAAGTCTTGTCACCTTCAGTGATGGTCATTTTGTTCACCTATCACATTTGGTGAGTCGCCATTTCGTTATTTAGTTCGCCAAACTGCCTTGATATTTTCAACTATGAGAACTGTCACTTTAGTTGAGGTCGTGTCAGTTGGGCGATCCACCCTTTTGGTTAGGCGATCAATAGTCTGGAGTTTGCACCTCTTTCCATATTTTTGGCCTTTCTTCCAAGTATTCATCCTTATCTTGTCCATTAGCCTTCATAGCTGCAAAACATTAAAATATCATCAGAATATATAATTAGGCATTAAGGACACTAATTATTAAACTAAAGAGGCTTCAAATGAGTGTAAATCTATCACTCATCAACATCCCCCAACTTAAACTTTTGCTTGTCCTCAAGTAAATCAAGAACACAATTAGTTCAACAAGGGTGTCTACAACAGTTCTCAATGAGAGCTAATTTGCAAGTTCCATTACAGAACTAATCTCAAGTAAATTCAACACTTAATCATAACAAAAAAAGCTTCAAATAATGACTAGCTGGTATAAATTTAAGCTCATGCTCACTATTGCTTATTCACTTATGCAAAACCATATTTCAACAAATGTATTCAAGTGCCCTCACATCAAGAACGATTCTATGCTCTCACAAAGAAAACCAATAATGAAGTTAGGAATCACTACAACTCTTTCTCTCAAATAGAGAAATACATGCAAGCTTCATCCCATATGTTTTCCCATAATTTCCAATCAACACACAACCTAGTTCATGCACGATTTCAAGGGTCTTTTAGGCTTGTAATGAGACTAGGGTTAAGGTATGGTCAATTTGACTCAGTGATTTCATTTTTCAAAGCATTGTTGCAATCATCTTCAACTCTTCTCAAGTTCTTTCCATTCTTTTCACTTGGGAACCCAAACTTTGACTTGTCAATCATTTTATTTGATACCCCTTTTATTTCGTCAAACCTTCTTTTTGAATTCAATTTTCCATATTTTTTGTTCATCACAATCTCTCTGTTTTTATGAGGAGGGGTTTCTTCTTTTGTAACATATGTTAAAGTTGAGTCACTTTTTTCTTTCTTTTCCTTTCACTTGGATTTCTTTCCTCCTTCCTTTCCACACCCCAACTTTGGATTTTGGCCTAAGTTTTCTATTCAAACAAACCAATGCTTCAAAAAGAATTTATGGGTGAGAAGTTAAGGGCAATTTAGCTAAAGAGGTTTCAACAAGGTTGCCAACAAACGGTTTAAGCTCAAATGGTGCCAAGATGGTTGCACACCCTCATAATGTAGTCACAAAAGGTATGAACATTTGGTTTTTCTCTCAAAATATGTGCCCAAGGTCATTTCTTGCATTCACCAAATCTATACAATTGGAGTTACAAGGCAAATTCTAGGATTCAACAAGCATGATTTCAAGTAAAACCTCACCACACAAGGCACTTCAAAGACAATCATTTAGAATAGCCCGACAAGATCAAAAGCTTACGTGTGATGTTCATTGCAAGGCTCACATAAAATTGAAGCTAGTTAACACAAAATTCAAAATGATCATTCAAAAGTGCAGCTGCATTGATTTCTTCTTGCAATATCAACAAAACACAATATAATGCTCATCATGAGTAATATCTAAGACATCGATATTGAATACAATCAATCCTCAAACATTATCAATGAAAACTCAAGTATTTAAAAAACTTTCAAACTCATGGAGCAAATGAATATAGAGAGAGAAAATGAGCTAAATCATCAAATCACTTTTTGAAAATACAACAAAATACTCCAATTATCCAAAATTAAAACTAAAAGTAACAAAATACAATAAAAAAGGGGAATATTGACATAAGTGCCCTCACCCCACCAAAATAAAAACAACAGTGTCCATGCAGAATAAAATAATGAGAGTACAAGATGAGAGATAAAATCCCCCCGACAGGCTATGTCTGTGGAGTGCTCAAATCATGAGTCTTAGGAGGGATGACATCATCGTGGGCATTAGTGCCCGAAAAAACAATCACATAAGGTAGCACACTAGTCTCAACGTGGGCACTGATAGAGTTTGGAGAGATTACATGGGTGCCAAATGTGGAGGTCTCCTCAAGGGATATCTCCAACGTAGCATGACCATAGTCTCCTTAATATCCTGTATCTCTGTCAATTTCATGGCAATCAGCGGCCCAATCCTCATCTCTCTCAGCTACACTTAGAGGAACCTCAATACTCGACATCTAGGTAGGTATAAACTCGGGCGTATTGGGCAAGGGAACCTTACCCCAAAGCATAGAAATGTTCGTGGACCTCAGCTGGTCCCATCAACCCGAAGAGTAGTAAGCTCAACCCACATGGAGGTCAACTCATTTGAAATACCCTCAATCTCCTCTCTAACCTCCATTTAACCATGAAATTATCTAATCTCACACCATGTGACACTAAAATGTCCTCACATTGAGTCAACCTATCTCTCACGAGAGCCAATGAAGTCTCAATTACCCAATCAATCAATTTGGGTATATCCGTCTCTACCCTTTTTGACCTCACATCCACAGACTGGGCAAGATTGCCTGTTTGGTATATCATGTCCTGGGTCAAGGGGGGTAGGGCGATAAGAGTAGGGGCAGGTGCAACAATAGAAGTCGATGGTACAGAAGAAGGCTGGGGTGTACCTGAAGGCTTCATAGAAGGAGCGGACTGAGTGGCCTCGACCTCAAGACCAACTAGGTCAACATCAGGGGTGGTGCCTGGTGGTGGTAGCTTTCTCTGAGCCACATCATCCCTAAACTAATCCAATTCAATCCTCTTAGTGTCACTGGAGAAGGTGGGGGTTATGCTCACATCAGTCTTCCCCAGAAAAAGAACTCCCGCATCTTAACACCACTCACTGATCAGGATGGGGAATGGTAAAGAAGTCTACTTCTGCATAGCCCTCATCAATATCTCATATGCAATAATTGACCCTATATTGATCTTCTCCAGATCAATATTTGTACCCACCAACACAACCTTGGGATGACAGAGAATAGATTCATTTTGGGAAGACATGATTGTGCTAGAGATGAAACCAAACCAATATTGGCCCCAAACATTCATGTCTTTTTTTTTATCGATTTTCACTCCGTCCGCCATCAATGGAGGAGAGGTATAAAAAATAAGTGGTGCCAACCAACCCTAAAGAGTATCGAGATCATGATTCATCCGCATCGTAAACATTTTAGCCCAATTTTATTTTGTACCCAAAGCAGTATTAATTGTGCATGCATGGCATTGTACCATTTTTCCATAAACCTCAACCCTATCTAGGGGTTTCCATACTGTACCTTTCTTCTTCTTCGGCAAGTCCAGTGCATAGGATACATAGAATTCTTGTACCCATGCTGGAACATAAGGGGGTCGAGGTTTTGTGAACCTCTCAAACCCATGAAACTAAATAGTATTCTAGATGACCATTAGTAACTTATTAGCCCATCAGTGAGAGTTTTATCTCCTTGAAAATTGTTCGTTCTCCAGCTATTTTGAACCTATTGAGCTCCCTTGGAGCGATGATCGATACAACACAAGAAGTAGGTGCCTAAGCTTGAGAGGGTTGTACCAATTTTGACTGGATGTCTATCATTTTTTTGGCAACTACCTTCTTTGTCTGCTCACTCATGCATGTAGACGAGCTCAAAGTCGTCTGTTTAAGGCGGGGAGACTTCAATGGCTCATTGATTGATATCCCTTTGTTTCTCTTAAGAGGAGCAGGAATGAGAGATTTCCTCTAAGACTCTATGTTAGATGTCACCACCCTTTTTCCTTTCGTTCTAGCCATTCCTGCAAGACACAATCATACAAACATAGATCTGGTGAGGTTAGTTGAAATCAAACCCAGAAGAAGCACAATTCAAAATAAGGATCTAAGGCTCACCGACTGGTAAGATGATTAGCCTAGAAGGTTAGGCGATCTCATCGAAGTTTACAGTGCATAATTTGAATCAATTCAGGCATTAAAGGTGGAGTGATTCATAACTCGGTGATGCACTAAATTGGTTTTGACAGACCAAGAAAAGTCCGCCGATAATGACAGTGCAAAATTAAAAAAAATAGGCATCATGGGAGGCATAGTACTAGGCCAAAAGTTCTCTTGAAAAGATATTGGAGGTAGATAAGGTTAAGATCGAGGTCATAGAGAAGTTTTCTACGCCTATCTCTGTGAAAAGTATTTGTAGATTTTTGGGGCATGCAAGGTTTTACTGGTGATTTATTAAGGATTTTTCCAAGATTGCATTGTGAAAATTGTTGGAATAGGAGATAAAATTCATTTTTGATGAGGCATGACTTAAAGCCTTTGAGTGCCTAAAATAGAAGATTATCATAGCTTAGTTATCATTGCATCAGATTTGTCTGAACTATTTAAGGTAATCTGTGATGCTAGTGGTGTTGTTTTTGGGTTGTGCTAAGGAAAAACCACAACAAGATCTTTCACCCTATATACTATGCAAGCAAGCAACTGAATAGGGCACAAAAGAATTATACTATTATAGAGTAGAAGTTGATGGCTATTGTGTATGCCTTTTAATAGTTCAGAGCGTAACTTTTAGGTACAAAAGTGATAGTGCATACTGACCATGCATCATTAAGGTACTTGATGGTGAAGAATGATGTGAAGCCAAGGCTGATTATATGGGTCTTCTTACTACAAGAATTTGACTTTGAAGTCAAGTACAAAGAGGATTGTGAGAACCAAGTAGAAGATCACTTGTCTAGCTTGGAAGCATCTAGAGAAAGATGAATCATTCCCGGATGAGTAGGTATTAGACACTACTCTTGATCTTATGCCTTGATCTGCTGACTTTGTCAATAATCTTGTTGGTGACTTGGTGCCTGAGGATATGAATTTCCAACAAAGAAAGATATTTTTTTTGAATTATGTGGAAAATATTTTTGAGATGAGCCCTACTTGTTCAAGTTAGGTGCTGATAATGTGATCAGGTGATATGTGCCTGAAGCTGAGATGTTGAGTCTTGTTAAGGCCTATCACTCTTCTCCAATTAGTAGACACTAGGGTGGAGCTCACACTGCTTAGAAAGTTAGTTACTATTCATCCACTGTTCATTTGAATACATTTGATGTGGTGAAAACCTGTGATAATTTTCAAAGGCAAGGGGTTATATCAAGGCATCACGAGTTGCTTATGACCCCAATCTTAGAGGTAGATCTATTTGACGTGAAGGGCATCAAGTTTATAGAGCCATTTTGAGTTCTTATAGACAGAAATATATCTTGGTAGCTATTGAATACGCCTCAAGATAGGTAGAGGCAGCGGTGTTTTCTGATAATGATGGTAAGAGTATTGTCAGGTTCTTGAAGAAAAATAATTTCTCTAGGTTTGACATGACTAGGGATATCATTAGTGATGGGGGTCACATTTTTGCAATAAAGTATTCAGAACTGTGTTAGCTAAATATGGTGGAAGTAGCATAAAGTGTCTACCCCATATCATCCGTAGTCGAGTGGGCAAGTTGAAGTATACAATAGGGAAATAAATTCCACATTGGCGAAGTCAGTGAATGCAATAGGACTTACTGGGAAAGAAAGTTAGATGATGCGCTCTGGGCATATTGGGCAACTTTCAAGACACCTATTGGTATATCACCATGCCAGTTAGTATTTTGAAAGGTACGTCATTTACCTTTAGACTTAGAGCATAAGGACCTATGTGCACTAAAGAAGTTGAATCTGAACTGGAGCGACGCCACAAATATGAGACTGGAGCAGATTGCTGAAATGTATGAGTTTTTGCTAATGTAATATGAGAGATCTGCTCTCTACAAGAAGAGGATGAAGTTATGCCATGAACAGCCTATCGAGAAGAGAAAATTTAGTTAGGGGACTTAGTGTTGCTATTCAATTCAAGGCTCACATTTTTACCGAGTAAGCTGAGGTCAAAGTGGTCTAGTCGATTTAAAGTGGCACAAGTTTTTCAATCTAGAGCATTGGAGTTGGAAAATAAAAAAGGTATGGGATTCAAAGTGAATGGTTAGCGGATGAAGCACTACATTGGCGTTCCAAAGAAGGTAAATGTAATGGTGTTTGTGTACCTTGATGAACTCTATGTAATCAAAGAACCTGAGTCGTGTCACGACATTAAATCAATCTCTAGTTGGGAAGAAAACCAATTTTTTTTGTATAAATTCATTGGTGTATGTATTGTATTGTGATTGATATGTTTGATAGGGTGTTAAGTGTGCAGGACTAAGACATAAGAAAATTTGGCAGTGCATTCCTAATGGAAGATTTTGGCGGACCATCATTCCCTGCCATCAGATGTGTAGTAAAAAAGCAGACTCTCTAAACTTTTATGGTGGGGGAATTGACGGGACGTCAGGTGAACCCTCACTACCAGAGATCCTAAGAGTGTCAACCATGGCATTTGTATGGGATATTGGGGAAGCTGATAGAACGTCACATGTGTGACAAATTATCAACTCCAAAATTGCTTCTCAAGTAAGTTATGAAATCCTAACTTCATAAAACCCGTCCCTATACCCACTAAACCAACCGAAGAGCCATACCCACAAAAACCCACCCCCAGACTAGCCCACCAACCCGACCCATTCCATTTAAGTTAAAATAGGGAATTTTAAATTCCCTAATTTCAGTTACCCAATCTCTCTCCCACAATCATCTTCCCCACTCCCGTGATCGGTTTCTCCAACTATTACATCTAACCTTAAGTTACCAAATCAACAACCCCCCATACCTTTACTCTCCCAAACCCTCTATTAGTAACCCATCCCGTTCTTCCCAAAGTCAAAAACCACAACCCCACAAATTCACCAAAATCCTAAGTTAGTAACCATACACTGCTTTGTGCGAATTGGAGGCTTAAATTATGATGAGTGAAGTTGTTTTGGTTGTAAGTTGTTGTTTAGCATCTCTTTATTTAGTTGAATATAAAGTATGTTTCATTCCAATATTATTATAATGGGTTCCAATGTATAAAACTGAATTGTTAGAATGCAAAGGGGTAAAGTCTGAGTAACCCCGAATGGGTGTATTGGTCACTGAACATGAATTTGATATATGTGAATTTTTGTTGTGTAGTTTTAAAAAAATTGAAAAAATAAAAAACACAAAAATATTTTGTTTTTGTTTTAGTATTAAGTGACGGTTCCCAATGTTGGATTGAGTGATGACATGCTTAAGGGAAATCATCACTTTTATACTTGTATGTGCTATTACACAAGGGAAGTCTGAGAATACACGTTGTCGTTGTCAAATTTCAGAGAATGAAGCTGAAAAGGTTTTGACGGCAAGCCTAACAGATCGTCACACCTGTAAAAGGTTGTCATACTTAACTTCAAATCTACAAAACTGTCTTGAGTGTCTGATTTTTTCTGACGATGGGACTGACGGACCATCACATTTATGATGGGCCGTCAAAATAACCGTCAGATGTACGCAAACATTAAAAAATCTTTGAAATTTTCTAACGGTGGGACTGATGGTCCGTCAAAGCTCTAAGGGAGCCGTTAGGTCCACCATCACATGTTTATTTTTTTCTTTACTCTTTTCAATTTATGCGGATCCTATATTATGTTCTTGCGTACCAATTTGTTCATCTATAAGTACTTATGCCTCCAAATCTAAACCCAATCCACAGGGGTGCCCAAGTTCGGCCGCACCGATATTTGGATGAGCCAATTGACTCTTAGCCCGAGGTCCCAGAGGTTGCACCTTGACCCAGGACTAGATTTGTGTCACGAATGCAATGAGTATCTTCCTAGTATGAAGAGGGGGATTATCATACCACAATTTAAGGAAGGCGCAACAGGCACCCGGTGCGTCACTTGACCGAGCGAACCAACTAAAACATAAAACAAATTAAACAATGAGGGCTGACAAGACCATCACAATAACCTGTTGAAATAAGATAGGTAGATCGGTGAGGTCACACAAATTTAAAGACATAAAATAGGCCGATAAGGCAAACTTAACTGAGAAAGAACTACCAAGACGACAAGGCTGCAACTGAAATCATAAATATAATAAACCAACAAGGCGATAAATGGAAGCTGAGAAGACCCTACAAAGTATGTCCACAAGTCTCTACGAATACTACAATTCAATTGTTTGGGAAAAGTCCCTAATGATGACAAAAACTAAATACAAAAATCAAGTATGCAAAACCTATAGACAACCAACAACTCCAGGAAGAATGGAGCTTACTGATCCTCAGCTGAGATAACACTCCTATTACAAAGGCTGATCAAGACATCTGTCTAAACCTGCATCACAACATGCAAACGTCCCTAGGCAATTGAATGTTAGTACAAATGAAAATTTACTGGTATGTAAAGCTGAAAGTGAAATTCATAAATAGCTGCGATAAAAAGGGTAACAGAGATACGACGTGAAATTGAATCTGTCATAACCTCCATGGCTGACATTTGACCTCCTATTATTCAACTATGCATGATATGCTTGTGTAATTGTATGACATGAGTCTCTCTCTCTATAAATATTTGCAAATGCATGGCATACATAACCAAATGATAGCAATGGTGGTCATTTCGGGTAGCTAATTGGTATCATATTTGCCAACATGTGGCCATCTGTACAATATTATAGCTCCGAGTAAATGCATAATATGCCATGATATGAACTTTGAATGCACATTGTAGGCCATAAAAAGAACTTAACCAATCTTGGCTCATTTATACTCTTATTCTCATAATCTTGTAACCACTTTTGTATAGCATGTAAATGTCTTGTAGAACCTCATATGTTTTCCAAATAAGCTTGGAAACTTAACTTGACTCTAAAAGGGTAGCTTAAACCTTATGATGTTTATAAAGAACTTAAGGTGATTAAAGAATCTCATCGTGACATTATTTAACTTTCATATGACCATTTAGGTCTATAAAAGACATAATAGACTCAAAGCTATCTCAATTTAGCAAATTAATCATTTAGGAACTCAAGAAAAGAGACTAACAAGTTTAACTTGATTTAATAATGACTCCAATTTGGTAGTAGTGTGGTCCTTTTTAGGAACAAGGTTGCTTGACAAGTCTATAACCAAAAGAGTAGAATTCAAGATTGGGCATTAATATCATTTTTGAACAACAATTTTGTAAAAGTTTTTGATAAGATGGAATAATTTAACAATCCCCTGAATTAGATACAATAGGATACTTCTTCAACAATTTAGCCTTACTTTTGAGAAAATAACTCATAAGGAATATGAAACTCGATGAAAAATAACTTTAACTATCAAATATTTTTCATAACATTACAAGTACGATAACAATACAATAGAGTTAATAAATAAAATCAACTAACATCTCAATGCCCTTCATAAAGGGTCTTCCTAGCAACTGAATAGTAGAAATGACTCATTCGATAATTCAAAATATTTAGGATTCGTGTGATAGAAAAAAGAAAGTATTGCCTTAACATACCTTGAATATGAGACTTGAGGTAGATAATCAATTTTTCTTTCAACGATCGAATAGAGAGTCAAAACATTTTTCCTTCCAAAATCTTCTAAAACGTGGGTACATAATCTTAGTTTTTGAAGCATAAATTACAAAACTTTCTCTCCCATTTAAATGGTCACTGCAACACCCATAACAACTTTTGAATTAACAACATACTTGATCTTGTCTTTTTTGTTGAAAACTCTTGTACATATCTTTATATATAAATATATGTCTAGCACATAGTACTTTAATTTAATGAGCAACTGATATTATTTTAGAATTTTGGTGAAGAATGGTGACAATATAATAAAAAAGGTTCATGTCATTATGTAACACCTCAAAATCTAAATTAGAATTGATCAAGGGAGAATGGAAAACCACGGAGGGGTCCATGGGCCGTGAAGAGGACCACGGCCTATCACCCTGCTTGTGGTGTTGCACCCACCCTCTGTAGATGACCACGGATGCCTAGACGGTCCATGGAGCGTCACACGGATCTTGAGGTGGTCCTTGAACAGAGGCACAAAACCCCCAAAGCTACTATGAAGGATCACGGTCGCCTAAATGGTCTGTGGAGCTTCACACGGACCGTGAAAAGGGCTAATCATGTTTTGGATTTTTGGGTCAACTTCAAACGATCATATCTTTTAGCACAAAATGAATTAGGTGGCCCATGACTTATCAAATTACAGGTCTTTGAGTCCTCTTTCCAACGCCACTAAGTTTGCCTAATTTCAAGCCTAGAGTTAAAAGCTATGCCCATTTTAGTGAAGCCTTATCTGGCTAGTGAAGTTTCACGACTGGCTATACGGCCCGTGAAGCCTTAGACGGATCATGAAACCCCTCTTCTAAGTCACCTCATCAGTTTTAAGTTAGGGTCATTGTGGTCTTTTCCCAAAATGTTTGGTACCCAAAATGCATCATTTTAAACCCTATTTCAAGGCCCATATAAGTGCATTAATACCGAAAACCACCAATTTCAATTCATTTTCCTAAATTCCCTAAACTTAACCAAATTCATCCTCTCCAAAAATCTTCTATCTAGATCAAGTAAGAAGAATAAGCTAGGGTTCTTCAAGTTCAAGTCTCATTTCTTCATCATTGCTTAGGGATTCAACCAAGGTATGTAGGGATTTCATCAATGGGTTCAATTCACCCATTGAGTCCCTAAGGTTTCTTTAATTCTCCAATTCAATTTCTGAGATTTGATTAGATTTTCACTCAATTCCTTATGAGTTCTATTTGTATGGATTCAACTGCTTTATTATGATCTTATTTTGATGATTTGAACTTAATTACATGCTTTCAACCAATTCCATGTGAACCCATGCATTGATCAATGAATTTTGACTATGAACCCTAATTTACATGAATTCATGAAGAAGCTTGAATTTATGAATATGTTTTATGAAGCTGTGCATGTTTGTATGAAAGCAATGTTTATGACTCAAGTAAGCTTATAGATGAAGGTATATATATGTTCTATGAATCTTGGCCATATAACATGAATGACATCTAGATTTTCCCTCAATGCTTTTCAGACTATTTTCCTAAATTAGATCTTGATTAGTATGGTATTCGGATATGCCATCAATGATTATAGATCATGCTTTCAAAACTATTTCCATTAGTAGTAGGAGATTTCTAGCATGAAGTGAATGACTATGGGCCTTAAAAGCTATTATGAAAATATAATGAATGGTGAAAGGTTTTCTCACACATGATCTAAGGTGCTATCCTATGATGTTTCTAGCTTGGATTAGTATCTTAATTGTAATTTTCCATGGATAATAAGATGAGTAAGATTAAAGACTATTCTGCGGGATTTATGCTTAACACCGAGAGGATATTGAGATGGAAGCACTCCTTTAGCTTGAGGCCCGGTTTCTATTAGCAATTTCCTTATCCCACACCTATGTGCCCCCATAGGATGATTGTCTTAGATTGAGATTAGCTAATGGATCCACGTAAGCTAGAAGTTCGTGATACTTACCTTGGCAAGTAGGACAACCCTTTTCGGTATGGGGTAGACACTGGATTCCATGTCATATCTCGCATGATCTATATGCGAGTTAACGGTAAACTTCCCACAAAAAGAACTAAGTTGATTTCTAATGTGTTATAAAGCTTCCTTTTATGATTTAAATATGAATTGACCATGTTCATGTTTTATGAATCTTCTTAAATGATTTTACTATGTTTTAACTTGGTCATGCATTTCATGTTTTCGATTATGTTCCTTTATGATCACATCTCATGTTTTGTTGGTTTCCCCTCATACTTAGTATATTCCATGTACTAATGCATATTTGTACCTACATTGTTTCACTAATGTAGGGCTTGGCGATTCTTATCCTTCCGTTCGTGACTAGTTGATTGCATTAGAGATTTGAAGACTTGGTAAATCCTCATACTTCGAGGATGATGTCACTTTTATAGCTTTTTGTCATTCAGTTTCAAACTTTGTATGTGATGTACGAGTTACGTCCCAATCACTTTTATTATGATATATTAGATGGCTTACTGAGACAAATGTTAGACTTCCGCTTTGTTTCAAAAACTCTATTATATGAAATGCTATATTTTGAACTCTTTAAATTCTATTATTCTGTATGATGCATGCTAAGTGGCTTGTGCAGGGCCTCTCGGGGTCTTATACGCCATGTCACGTCTAGGGTGTACTTTGGGTTGGGACACATAAAATCCTTATGCTGCCTTTCTCCACCACTTCCACGTATAAGTGGTGGTGCCAATCACCACATGATTTTTTACCCATTATGCATGTACTTGGCTATTGCATAGGTTTGTAGTTAAATAAACATAATTGATGAATTTATCATAATAAATAATTTTTTTTTGAATAAAGTCCATGTTATATAATAATATTTTTTTAATATAACTAGATTTACTATCTCTGTTAAAAATATTACTTTTTGATAAATTTTTGTAAAATAATTGTTTGTACAAATACATCGTAACTACAAACCTTTCTTCACACGTATTGACCCGTTAGTTCCCTCCCTTCTTTTCTGTTGTGAGCTTCAATGGTGAATTTTGGTTGTCTATTTGTATGACCTATTTTGCTTTCCTTCCGAGCTTAAATTGTACCCGTTTTTGGGGAACAAGTCCCTTGAGCCAAATAGAACCATTTGATGGAGCCAATTTTTGGATTCCCGATGTGGTTCCACAATTCCATTTTTGCTCAATTTTGAGATCGTCCTCAATTGTTTTGATTTTGGTATCTAAATGTTCGTATTGATTTTGTGATCAGGTTTTTGGTAGAGCGGCAGAAATCGAAGGCCAATTGGAAGGGAAAAACTCCAGAATCATGATTTTAAAGCGTGCACACTCAACATTGAGGTAGGCTACAACTTACCGGTCTTTAAATTGAGCTTGTATATGTGAATTCGTGTGAATTAGCTAGAATTGGGTTGATTTTGTAGTTGGATCATGTTTAATTATTAAAATTCATACCTTAGCCTTATATTTAGATTTTTCTTAGAGAATCAAGCATGCCTATGTTTAATCGTGTGATCTTAACATGGCTTATGTTTTCTGTAATATTGTTGATATAATGATTGATAGTTTGTTATTTTCCTTAGCCTAGGTGTAGGCTAGTGATTGCCTTAGACTTGCATTTCAGAGCCGATAGGCCATAGATATTCTCCGACATCGCTTCCGCCGACTTAACTCCCTGTAGTGTGATGTAGCAGACTTGAATCTGATAGTGTAAGCCTTAACTAGGAGGTAACTCGGCTCCTGTGACATTTCATCCATAACTCCATATTATGTTATAGTCCGGAGTTATTCGATTTTTATTTTGGGCTTCGTTCAACTACTTGAGATTGGATTTGGTTTGAGCTTGGAGTGATTCAATGGAAACTTTAGGGTGGACTTAGATCCATAAGGTCCTTATAATGGTGAATCTTGTTTTGGGATCTTTCCATGATTGCTCGTATAGCAACAAATTCGAGGTCCAAGCATACCTTTCTTGTAACACCCCGTATTCGAAATAGACCAAAATACAAATTTCGGGAAGTTGCAGGTGCAACTTATGGTCACCATCCACGGACCGTAGGTCAGACCACGGCCCGTGCTGGTGGTCCGTGGTTCACCACTGCAACCCCTCCCCAAACCAGCTCAAAAAATTGGCTAACTCCCGACTCACAGACAGACCCACGGTCCGTAGATCAGACCACGGTCCGTGGTCTGTATTCGTGGATCGAGACTTCCCTTACCCAGCCTCTGAAACAAACTACGGTAGACCAGCACGGACCGTTATTCGATCCACGGTCCGTAGGTCTGACCGTAGATGAGGGTCAGCAGCCACTTAACTGAAAATTATTGATGGGTCAACTTCAGATGGTCATAACTTTTAACACGAAAGGAATTGTGTGTCCCATGACCTATGGTATGATATATAATTGAATTATCTTTCTAACGCCACCGAGTTTCCTTAATTCCGACCTCCGAGTAAAATGTTATGCTCGTTTTAGTGAAGCCCTGTCGGGCAGACTCGACCTACGGACCCAATCGACGGACCGTCGATTGGTTGACAGCCCGTCAGTCCAATCCGTCGATCACTCCAACAACAGTTAATTCAAGGGTCTTTTGGTCTTTTCCTATTTCGTTTAACCCCTAAGATATGTCGTTTAGACCTTAAATTATGAGGTTTTAATCAGTTTAAGCCTAGAAACATAACTAGAACTTACCTAAGTCAAATCATTAATCAAACTTAGAAGAATTAGAACGCTAAGAGGAGAAAAAAGGTCGAGAACCCTAGTTCAAGAACGCAGCATGGTTCCTTCAGTTCCAGCCCTGAAATCGATAGATTTCTCCGTGGAATTCGTCACCAGGTATGTGGGATTTCACTAGTGGGTTCCTTTCGCCCATTAGGTCCCTAGAATTTAGTCAGATTCTTGATTCCATGATTATGAATAGACTTAGGGTTTCTAGAATTATAGCAGATCATTATGAATTAGTTATTAACATGTTCCAAATCAGATTATCATGTTATTTCTCAGTTTCTTTCATGAATTTCAGAACCTTAGCTATGTATTTCTTTAGTTCTTGAATTACACATGCTAGGTCAGATATCTCAGTTATTCAGTTATACATGCCTCAGTTATTAATGCATCATTATCATATTAATTGTTGCATTCTCAGTTTGCCTGTTCAGTTTTGAGCTATCCATTATTTTACAGAAATTCAGTCATAACCAGTTAACCACTTAATTCATTGGGAGTAACATAATACCGAGTTGGACTAGGGTTCAACGTACCCATATAGTCCCAGAACTACGAGCCACCTAGGTGTAAGTCCCCTCTGTGGGCAACATCAGTTTAGTGATCACGCCAGTCATGTCTCTATACCTTTGGCCGGGTATATTGGGTCCTTTCGATGGGGCGTATACATCGGAATCCACATTTAGCTCATGTGGTTTTATGTCGGTTATTAGTAGCTCCCACAGTTCAGTCAGACTCTATTGCATTGACCATATTTCAGTACAGTCAGTATTCAGTCTCAGCAGGATATAAATTTGGTCATTGTATCAGTTAGCTCAATATTCAGTATTTTTAGTATCTATATCATGTTTAGATTATTTCATTGCTTTATTGCTTTGTTCAGTTATATGTTATTTCAGCTTTACTCTATCCTGCATGCTCAGTACCTTTCAAGTACTGACGCATACGTGCGCTACATCTTCTAGTGTTGTAGGTTCTGGTTCTCAGCATCCAGATCACGCTTAGATCGGTTCCCGATCTCCAGGCAGCAGCATCAGTGGTGAGTCCTCATTCTTCGAGGACAATAGTCATGTCATCTTTCAGTTTTTAGTCTTTTAGTTTCAGAATTTCTAGACTTAGCTGGGGCTTGTCCCAACACTTCTAGTCAGTTTAGAGGCTTATTTCAGACATAGTTAGATTTAGCTCAGTATTGAGTTAGCATTTCCTTTGTATTAAACTCATCAGTTTTCATTTATCTTAGTTATAGTATATGGGTATTCCCCATCTTTTCATCTTATTTATGATTTTGCTTCCGCATAGTTTCTATTATTCAGATTATATTTAGTATGCTCATGATCATGCCAGCAGGGTTAGCTTGGGATCACTTGTGGTCCTAGGTCCCGTGTCCGCGTCTCGGGGTTAGTCTCGGGGGGTGACAAACTTCGTATCAGAGCATTAGGTTTAAGTGTCCTAGGATGTCTGAAAAGCCGCACTTGGTAGAGTCCTTTTCATGGGTGTATAGTGCGCACTACATCTAATGAGAGGGAGGCTACAAAGTGTTTTAGGAAATCTTCATTTTCTTGTTACTCTTATCATGCGTAAGGTATGATCTAAATTCCCTTCTAACTCTACGTTCTACGTTTCAGTGATCATGCCTCCTCGTAGAGCTTATGCCAGGAATGCGAATACCAGGAACGAAAATGCAGCTCCTCCAGTTCCAGATCAGGAAGTCTCAAATGCTGAATTCAGGAATACCATTCAGATGTTGGATCAGAGTGTCGCTAACCAGAACAATCAGCGGGTTCAAGCTCCTGTGAATGCAAATGGTGGGTCAGCAGCAGCAAGGGTCCGTGACTTTGTTAGGATGAATCCGCCTGAGTTCTTAGGATCGCAAACTAGTGAAGATCCCCAGAATTTCTTGGATGATATCAAGAAGATCTTTGAGGTGATGCAGGTCACTGGGAATGATCGGGTTGAGTTAGCATCTTACCAACTAAAAGACGTTGCTCATATCTGGTATACTCAGTGGAAGGAGAACAGGGGTACATATGCCGCTCCTATTACTTGGGATTGTTTCAGCGAAACCTTTCTGGACAGGTTTTTCCCCATAGAGTTGAGAGAAGCAAGGGCTCAGGAATTTATGAACTTGAGGCAGGGTAACATGACTGTTCAAGAGTATGGGCTCAAGTTTAACCAACTCTCCAGGTATGCTCCTCACATGGTTGCTGATTCCAGAGCTCAGATGAATAAGTTTCTCTATGGAGTGACAGATTTAGTGAAAACAGAGTGCAGGAATGCTATGTTGTTGGGAGACATGAACATCTCTAGGCTCATGACTCATGCTCAGCAGGTTGAGGGTGATAAGCTTAGGGAACAGGCTGAGGAAACTAAGAAAGCAAGAACAGGTAACTACGAGTATTCCCAACAGAAATCAGGTGGTGGAGATAGATCGCATTTTCAGTAGAAGTCTTCGACTCCAGCCCCTTCATCAGCTAGTGTTCCATCCCCCAGGTTCCGTAATGATCAGAAAGGTAGGGCGTTAGGCTCTAAGTCACAAGGTAGTGTTTCAGGCACCAAAACTTACCCAACTTGCCCGAAATATAGTAAGAACCATCCGGGCGAGTGCCTTGCAGGTAAGGAAGGATGTTTTGGGTGTGGTCAGTCTGGTCATAGATTGAAGGATTGTCCTTCTAGACAGGGTCAAGGAGGAAATAATGGTAGAGCTCAGTCTACAACTTCAACAGCACCAACAGGTCACCCGACTCAGCAGGGTAACTCTTCTGGTACTAGTGGCGGACAACGCCAAAACAGGCTTTAAACTCTTCAGGCTCGTCAAGATCAGGAAGATTCTCCTGATGTAGTCACTGGTACGTTACGAGTCTTTGATCTTGATGTTTATGCATTGTTAGATCCAGGGGCTACTTTATCTTTTATAACTCCTTACATAGCAGTCCAATTCAGTGTTAGCCCAGAATCTCTTCCAGAACTCTTCTCAGTCTCTACTCCAGTCGGTGACCCAGTTATAGCTAGACGGGTATACATAAATTGCCCTGTCACAGTCTCTCAAAAAGTCACCTCAGCAGATCTTGTAGAGTTAGAAATAGTAGACTTCGATATCATTCTAGGCATGGATTGGCTACATTCTTGTTATGCCTCAGTCGATTGTAGAACTAGGATTGTTCATTTTCAGTTTCCAGATGAACCAATCTTGGAATTGAAGGGTAGTAGCTTAGCGCCTATGGGTCGATTCATTTCTTACCTTAAGGCCAGAAAAATGATCTCTAAGGGTTATCTCTATCATCTAATTCGGGTTAAGGATTCTAGCTCTGAAACCCCAACTCTTGAGTCAGTTCTAGTGGTCAATGAGTTTCCAGAAGATCTTCCCGGAGTTCCTCCCGAAAGGGAAATTGACTTTGGAATAGATCTCCTTCCAGATACCCAGCCTATCTCTATCCCTCCTTACAGAATGGCTCCAGCTGAGCTTAAGGAATTGAAAGAGCAGTTGAAAGACCTTCTAGATAAGGGCTTCATTAGACCCAGTATTTCGCCATGGGGTGCACCAGTGTTGTTCGTGAAGAAGAAAGATGGTTCTCTTAGAATGTGCATTGACTATAGGCAGTTGAACAGGGTCACAATCAAGAATAAGTATCCTATACCCAGGATTGATGACTTGTTCAACCAACTTCAGGGTGCTAGTCATTTCTCAAAGATAGACCTCAGATCATGTTATCATCAGCTTAGAGTCAAAGATAGTGACATTCCGAAGATAGCCTTCAGAACTCGGTATGGTCATTACGAATTTGTAGTTATGTCATTTGGACTAACCAATGCTCCTGCAGCTTTCATGGATTTGATGAACAGAGTGTTCAAGCAGTACTTAGACTTGTTCGTTATCGTCTTTATTGATGATATCCTCATTTACTCTAGAAATGAGGAAGAACATATGAGTCATTTGCGAGTTGTTCTGCAAACTCTCAAAGATCACCAGTTATTTGCAAAATTTAGTAAGTGTGAGTTTTGGTTACAATCAGTTGCCTTCCTTGGGCATATTGTGTCTAGTGAAGGGATTCGAGTAGATTCCCAGAAGATAGAGGCAGTGAAACAATGGCCCAGACCTACCTCTGCTACAGATATCAGAAGTTTCTTGGGTTTAGCAGGTTATTACAGAAGGTTCGTGGAAGGATTTTCATCCATAGCCTCACCATTGACTAAGTTGACTTAAAAAAAAGTTAAGTTTCAGTGGTCAGATGATTGTGAGAAAAGCTTCGCAGAATTGAAAACTAGGTTGACTACAACTCCTGTCTTGACTCTACCAGAGGGTTCAGATGGATATGTGATCTATTGTGATGCATCCAGGGTCGGCCTAGGTTGTGTGTTGATGCAGCGAGGTAAGGTTATAGCTTATGCTTCTAGATAACTTAAGGTACATGAGAAGAATTATCCAACTCATGACCTTGAGCTTGCAGCAGTGGTGTTCGCACTCAAGATTTGGAGACACTACTTATATGGTGTTCATGTAGATGTGTTCACAGACCATAAGAGCCTTCAATATGTGTTCACCCAAAAAGAGTTGAATCTTCGCCAGAGAAGGTGGCTTGAGTTCCTCAAAGATTATGATATGAGCATGCATTACCATCCAGGTAAGGCGAATGTAGTAGCAGATGCTCTTAGCAGATTATCCATGGGTAGTGTAGCACATGTTGGGGAAGAAAGAAGAGAGCTAGCAAAGGATGTTCACAGACTTGCTCGCCTAGGAGTTCGTCGTATGAGCATATCAGATGGTGGTGTAACGGTTCAAAATGGGGTAGAATCTTCTTTAGTAGTAGAGGTTAAGGAAAAGCAAGACAGTGATCCAATCTTGCTTGAGCTTAAGGGTGCAGTCCACAATCAGAGAGTGGAGGTTT
>JAJOOH010007667.1:0-22777 GCA_029582605.1 Solanum gracilifrons | reverse complement strand
ATATATATATATATATATATAGATTACAAAAGTCATGTAGTGATATATTTGCCTTTAATTAGTGTTAAACAACTCACATTTTAAATATTGTATTGAATTTATTTAGTAAAATACAACACTCTCTAAATAATTTGTAAGCTAATTTTTTTTAAAATAAATTTATTAGTACAAATATAAAACATAAAAACAAGAAAATAAATAAAATAATTTGAGGAATATTTTTATCTTTACATAGACTTATCATATGTATTACTAATACCTCCAAATGAAAGGTATTAGTAATGCATCCTATAATACCATGTAGGATGTATAACTAATCCATGGATCAGTTATACATAGATTCCTACCAAACATAATACCAAATAATACCACACATCATACATGAACTAATTTTTCTAATAATCTCCTATCAAACGACCCCTAAATGTCAAAATTTATGCTATGTTTTTTCAGTTGCATATTGTTGTTTCCCTTATACTTCCTCCTTAGCTTTTTACTTGTCAAATTTTGACTTGACACACATATTAAGAAAATAACAATGGATATAGTGAGTGTACCATTTTATTCCTATTAATTAATAAAGTTTAAAACATATTCATGCACTATATTTTTTAAAGACATTAACTCAATATTAATAGGATATAATAGGAAGAAAAAAAAAATCGTTCCTTGATTTGTTATAAATGACAAATAAAAAGAGAAATTAAATTAAGAAATATTTAACAAGTAAATAGGACGGAGGTTATATTTACTTTAGTCAATTTTCTAAAGTTTTTTGACCATTTTTTCACCTCAATTATCAAAAGTTATAGAATACACTAATTTGCTTTTAGAGTATTTATTTTGGTACTTATAAAATTAATTAATATGTTTATAATAATTTTGTAAAATATTGAATTTTGTTGATTGAATTTGATAATGAATATTAATTTTATCTCAAATAAATGTATACAAACTTGTCAATGAATACAAACCATCATATAATAATATAATATTATAAAAATAGTAATGTAAATGAATATATACATATTTACTAGATGAATACAAACTAATGTATACTAACAAATATCAATCTCAATTTAAAATAAAAATATACAAATTTGTTCGTTGAATATGGAGTTACGGACCAATGGATACCAATTTCAGTTTAAACATATGCATACAAATTTGTTACATAAATACGGGCCAATGTATACCTATATAAAATTAGAAAGATATAATGTAAACAAATGCATCTCAATTTATTAATAAATATAGACGAATGTATCCAATACAAATGTATATCAATCTATTAAATGAATACAAGTCAATGAATACCAATGCAAACACATGTATAAATATTTTCAATCGTGTTTAAAGATTCCATAAGTCGACACTCTAAGGAAATGATGATTTCCTTCATCTCCAATTCTGCATGCTTACATTACTCCAACTCTTTACAGATGTTGCTATTTTCCTTAGGAGAGAAGTTTTCAAGTGTCTTGAACATCAACCTCATTGTTTGTCAAAAATCTCCACAACTTGCCTTGTAGTGTCAATTTTCGTGATCCACTCTACTCCAGGCATGATGTATGTGGGAAGCTTCCGATATTTTTTACACTTGCCTTTGTGGTCGAATGTGAGTGAGATGTTAGCGCTTCATTTGGTATAGGGTCGGACAATAGTTCCTCATTCTTCTTATGATTCCTTCTTGGAAGTGCTAACATCGTTAATATCTCCTTCGTTTGTCATTGTTGGATATGTAGCAAGAGTTAATGGAAAATGGAGGGAAGATGAAAAGAGAGGAACTTGAAAAGTTGGAAACTTGAAGAGTTGAGAACTTGAAAAGTCCTTTTATGCTTTATTGAAAAGGCATTTGTCCCTCATCGGTGCTGGAAAGAAAAATAGGAGAGTTTAAATATAGAAACACTCCTATTAATTGTTAAAAGGGTTGGAAAGAGGGACCCCCTCGCTCCGTTGTCGTCGTCGCTCGCTCAACTCGGCTTAGAGATTATTTTTTGGACAAAGTATGTTTTAATTATTTTAATTAATTATTTATTTAATTAATTAAATTAAATTAAATGGCCAACGTATTAATTAGTTAATTAACCGAAGCGTTTCAATTAATTAGTTAATTGACCCGACCCGACTCAGATCCACGCGTGACCCGTTTTATTTAAATCTTTCCCATTTATTTGAATTTCCCGCGTTGGAAGTGACTGTTCTGAAAGGTTGCAACTTTCAGAAATAGCCATGACCGTTTGAAATGTTGCAAACTTTCATGAATGGTCGTGTGGATTTTGAAAGCATTGCAACCTTTTGAAACCAGTTCCTATTGCCTATAAATACATTGATTCCTCAGACTTATTCTTTACGAATTTTCTGATTTCTTCTTCTTTTTCTGCACAAAATTTCTTTGTGTACTTTACTGTTGTTGAGTGGTTCGCTGACACCAGAGTTTTGGATATCAATACACTAGTGATTGAGATCATTCTATCCTGGGAGGACATATTCCAAATCAAATCTCGGATACTAGAGGGGAATAATTTCCTTAAAGGGACACTGTGCATTCAGTGGACTTGATCTTTTTCTGATTCTGTTTTTCCAGATTGTGGTACGTTTTTCCAAATTTTAGTTTTGTCAATTAATTTATGTTCATCTATTCTTACTAGTTTATTAAACTTTGGTTACTTCGTGTTTCTGAAAAAGTTTATTGAAATCAGTAATTCTAGTTTTTAAACACAGATTGCTAACAATCTTAAGGAAATTATTTTATTGTATTTTAATCAGTGTTTCTGGTGGAGACAAAAACCTTTGTGGTTTTATACTCCTATTAAGTTTGCAATTTA
This sequence comes from Solanum gracilifrons, assembly GCA_029582605.1. Lineage (NCBI taxonomy): Eukaryota > Viridiplantae > Streptophyta > Magnoliopsida > Solanales > Solanaceae > Solanum > Solanum gracilifrons. The sequence continues at coordinate 19,949 of JAJOOH010007667.1, read as the reverse complement.
AGTTATTGCTTATTGAGTCATTTGTATCAATTTCTATTTTTTACAGATTCTGATTCTGAAATGGCAAATGATAATGTGACGGTGGTTGTTGCTGCACCAACCCGAACTGCTGTACCACCAGCAGAGAAACCGGAAAAATTCTCTGGTGTGGATTTCAAAGGATGATAGCAACGGGTATTTTTCTGGCTTACCACTCTTGGTCTGCAGAAATTTACCAATAAAGTAACTCCAGTGCCTGCTGTTGAAATGCCAGACAGAGAAAAGTTCATGATTATTGAAGCATGGAAATAGGCAGACTTTCTATGTAAGGGCTACATTTTGAGTGCTTTAGAGGATGACTTATATAATATCTATAGTGCAATTACAAGTTCGAAAGAATTGTGGGATGCACTTGAGAAGAAATATAAGACAGAAGATACATGCTTGAAAAAGTTTGTGGTTGCAAAGTTTTTAGACTATAAAATGTCAGATAGTAAAACTGTTGGATCACAAGTGCAGGAACTTCACCTTATTTTCCATGATCTGATTGCTGAGGATATGGTAGTAAATGAAGCTTTACAAGTGATTGCAATGATCGAGAAGTTGTCTACTTCGTGGAACGATTTCAAGAATTATCTAAAGCACAAATGCAAGGAAATGAAGCTTGAAGATCTTGTGATTCGGCTCAAGATTGAGGAAGATAATAAGACCGCCGAAAAGAAATCTTGTAAGAGTTCGACAATAATTGGAGTTAATATTGTTGAAGAGGCTCCTACTAAAGGCAAGAAGAGAAAGAAGTCCAACGGACAGAAGTCAGAACAAGCCAAGAAGAAATTCAAGGGCAATTGTTACAACTGTGGTAATGCTGGTCACAAGTCTTCTGACTGTCGTGCTCCAAGAAAGGACAAAGACAAAGCCAAAAGTCAAGTAAACATCGTGGAAGAGATGGAAGATGCAGATGACCTACGTGCAATGATCTAGGAGTGCAACTTAGTTGGAAATCCCAAGAAGTAGTTTCTTGACTCAGGTGCCACTCGACATATTTGCTCTGCGAAAGAAGCCTTTGCAACGTACACTCCTGCTAAGTTCGATGAAGATCTGTTCATAGGGAACACAACAACAACAAGGATTGCAGGAACTGGGAAAGTTATGTTGAAGATGACATCTGGCAAGGTGTTGAGTCTGAACAACGTTCTGCATGTTCTTACTATTAGGAAGAATTTAGTTTCTGCTGCACTTCTCGTTAAGAACAGGTTTAAGTGTGTCCTAGTTAGTGACAAAGCTGTAATAAGTAAGAATGAGATGTTCTTAGGAAAGGGCTACCTCACTGAGGGGCTCTTCAAACTGAATGTAATGGTTGTTGACAGTATTAATAAGATTCTGCTTCTGTTTACTTATTGGAGTCAAATGATTTATGGCATGCCCGTTTGGGACATGTAAATTACAAAGCCTTGCAGAAATTAATTACTTTACAAGTATTGCTTGATTTCAAATGCAATAAATCGAAATGTGAAATTTGTGTAGAAAGTAAGTTTGTTAAACAACCTTATAAGTGTTGAAAGAAATTCAAAATCTTTAGACTTAATTCACACAGATATATGCGATATGAAGTCGACACCATCTCGTGGTGGAAAAACGTATTTTATAACTTTTATTGACGATTACACTCGATTTTATTATGTATATTTGCTTAATAGTAAGGATGAAGCAATTGATGCATTTAAGCAATACAAAAATGAAGTGGAGAATCAATTGAATCTAAAGATAAAAATGCTTCGGAGTGATAGGGGTGGAGAATGCGAATCTTCTTTTGCAGAGATATATTTGGAATATGGTATTATTCATCAAACTACTGCACCATATACACCACAATCAAATGGTTTGATGGAACGAAAGAATAGAACATTAAAGGAAATGATGAATTCCCTGATAATCAGTTTTGGTTCACTGCAAAACCTATGGGAGGAAGCCATCCTTACGACTAATAAAATACTCAATAGGGTACCCCGAAGCAAAACACAATCGATTCCATATCAGTTATAGAAAGGAAGGAAACCCAACTTGAAATATTTCAAAGTGTGGGGGTGTCTAGCCAAGGTAGAGGTTCCTTTACCCAAGAGGGTGAAAATTGGACCCAAAACAGTGGATTATGTACTTATTGGATATGTTGTGAACAGTAAGGCCTCCCGGTTTTTGGTTCACAAATTTGATAATCCTGAGATTCATGTTAATACGATAATTGAGTCAGATAACGCTGAGTTCTTTGAACACATTTATCCGTAAAAACTGAATGTGAGTCAACAAGTGAAAGATCTAAACGACCACGGGAGGAATCAACGGAAAATACACTACCTAGTGAGGATCCTAGGCGTAGTAATCGCAAACGGAAACCCACTTCTTTCGGATCAGATTTTATGGCATTCTTGCTTGAAAATGAGCCTCTAACATTTAAAGAAGCTATGTCTTCATCTGAGTCAATCTATTGGAAAGAAGCAGTCAATAGTGAGATCAAATCAATTTTAACTAATCATACTTGGGAATTGGCTGATCTTCCTCCAGGAAATAAACCTTTAGGATCAAAGTGGAGCTTTAAAAGGAAAATGAAAGCTGATGGGACTATTGACAAATATAAGGCTAGAGTTGTAGTCAAAGGATACAGATAAAATGAATGTCTGGACTACTTTGATACATACTCTCCAGTAACAAGGATAACATCAATTAGGATGTTGATAGCACTAGCGACAGTGCATGATCTTAAAATCCACCAAATGGATGTAAAGACAGCCTTCTTAAATGGAGAATTAAAGGAAGAAATTTACATGAAATAACCTGAAGGGTTTGTGGTTCCTGGTAAAGAAGAGAAAGTGTGAAGACTTGTGAAGTCGTTTTATGGGCTCAAGCAAACACCCAAATAATGGCATGCTAAATTTGATCAAACAATGTTGGAAAATGGATTCAAGATTAACGAATGTGATAAGTGTGTTTACATTAAAAATATTCCGAATCATGAAGTCATTGTTTGTTTGTATGTTGATGACATGTTAATAATGAGTAAAGATATTGACGATATAAATGCTACTAAGCGCATGTTGTCCAACAAGTTCGATATGAAGGACTTAGTAGTTGCTGATTTGTTCGTAGGGATCAAAATTGTCAAAACTCCTGAGGGACTAGCATTATCTCAATCTCATTATATTGAAAGAGTATTGGATAAGTTCAAGTACTTGAATTTCAATGTTGTCAAAACTCCAATTGATTTAAGCTTTACATTTCAAAAGAATGTAGGTGAAAGTGACTCTCAATTGGAATATGCCAGAGTGTTAGGAAGTTTGATGTATATTATGAATTGTACGCGACCAAATATAGCATGTGCTATTAATAAACTAAGTTGATTCACCAGTAATCCGAATCAAACTCACTAGATGGCAATGAAACGTGTGTTGGGGTATCTGAAACATACACAACACTATGCTTTGCATTATAATAAATATCCTACAGTGATTGAAGGATATAGTATGCAAATTGGATCACCGGGTCAAATGAAGTAAAATCCACAAGTGGTTGTGTGTTTACACTTGGTGGAGGAGCAGTCTCTTGGAAATCGTCCAAACAGACATGTATCGCTCGCTCCACGATGGAATCTGAATTCATTGCCTTAGATAAGGCCGGTGAAGAAGCTAAATAGCTCTGGAATTTCTTAGAGGATATTCCATTCTGGCCCAAACCTGTGGGACCTATTTGCATACATTGTGATAGTCAAGCAGCAATAGGTAGGGCAGAGAGCGTTATGTACAACGGAAAGTCTCTTCATATACGATGGAGACATAATACTGTAAGATAACTCCTCTTTAGTGGAATTATTACAATTGACTAAGTGAAGTCAAGCGAAAATGTGTCAGATCCACTAACGAAAGGCCTAGTAAGAGAGGCAGTTGAAAGATTATCTAAGGGAATGGGTTTACGGTTTAGGACAAGTCAGCATAACAGTAACTCTATCTAGCAGGCTGGAGATCCCAAGAGCTAGATTCAAGGAGAAAAAAGAAGTTGTGACTGACGGTTCGACATTGTCAATCAACTCAATCCATTCTCATGATTAAGACAATGTTCAGGAACAAGGTTAAGACTTTAAAGCTTGTTAATGAGTTAATAAAGCTTAAAGTTTTTAATGATTTGCTAAGTTTGGCAGATTTGACCAAATAGTGTATCTACGAGATGACACGGTTAGAAATCACCTATGTGAGTGTGAAGTGTAAGACGCTTCAAAGAGAATTTTATGTCAAAAGCCTATTCTCTATACACTCATGAAATCAAGAGGTGTTCATGGCTGAAACGAACACAACCGTAAGAACCATAAACGGTAAAGGGTTAATTGTGTGACATATAGTTGTCTAGGTATACACCAAAGCTCGACGGTTCAAAGATATCGCATCTACCGATTGACCAAGTATATCCGACATATGTTCACTACGGAAAGTCCAAAGGGAAACCTACTTATCCAGATGCAATTTGATTCTTTCTTGTAAAGTACACACTCTTCCGTGCATTCCTTATGTTATAACCATTCCCCATTAATGTGGGAGATTGTTGGGTATGTAGCAAGAGTTAATGGGAAATGGAGGGAAGATGAAAAGAGAGGAACTTGAAAAGTCCTCTTATGCTTTATTGAAAAGACATTTGTCCCTCATCGGCGGTGGAAAGAAAAATAGGAGAGTTTAAATATAGAAACACTCTTATTAATTGTTAAAAGGGTTGGAAAGAGGGACCCCCCTCGCGCCGTCGTCGTCGTCACTCGCTCGGCTTGGCTTTGGCTTTGTCTTTGGAAAATGATCGATCGAGAGGTTAATTTTTGGACAAAGTCTGTTTTAATTATTTTAGTTAATTATTTATTTAATTAAATTAAATGGCCAACAATTTAATTAGTTAATTAACCGAAGTGTTTCAATTAATTAGTTAATTGACCCGACCCGACTCGAATCCACGCGCGACCCGTTTTATTTAAATCTTTCCCATTTTATTTGAATTTCCCACGTTGGAAGTGACTGTTCTGAAAGGTTGCAACTTTTAGAAACAGTCATGCATGTTTGAAAGGTTGCAAACTTTCATGAATGGTCGTGTGGATTTTGAAAGGATTGCAACCTTTCGGAACCATTTCCTCTTGCCTATAAATACATTGATTCCTCAGACTTTTTCCTTACGAATTTTCTGATTTCTTCTTCTGCACAAAATTTCTTCGTGTACTTTACTGCTGTTGAGTGGTTCGCTGACACCAGAGTTTTGGGTAGCAATACACTAGTGATTGAGATCATTCTATCATGGGAGGACATATTCCAAATCAAACCTCGGATACTAGAGGGGAATAATATCCTTAAGGGGACACTGTGCATTCAATGGGCTTGATCTTTTTCTGATTCTGTTTTTCCAGATTGTGGTACGTTTTTCCAAATTTTAGTTTTGTCAATTAATTTATGTTCATCTATTCTTACTGGTTTATTAAACTTTGGTTACTTCGTGTTTCTGAAAAAGTTTATTGAAATCAGTAATTCTAGTTTTTAAACACAGATTGCTAACAGTCATCCCTTAGTATTAAAGTTTGCTCTGATATTATACTGTCACGAACTTAGACTTTTACTAAGCATATCTATGGTACTTGACAACTCGCTCACGAATCTTTCACAATCTTGCAAAACTCAAGTCATTTTAAACTAGATCACTAAGGGAATGTTGAATTAAAGAAAGACACAATAGAATTGCGTAAGAAAGTTTTTATATTGCTCAAGACTCGAAAGATATGCTTGATGATTTTACAAATGGATGTCCCTCTATTTATTCTACTCACTTAGGGGCTAATATGTAGATAATAATAGTTAAACAAGTCCTTACATATTTTCAAATAATTATTTTTAGAGTACTCTACACAACTAAAAAATTCAAAGAAAAATCCATAAAATTCTAACGCCTTAAAATAAATTCTTTATAGATAGTGAGAGAATATTTTAGTAAGGACTATTCTTTTTCTGATAAGTCTTCCACATGAGTTACCTTCTGTCATGTGGTGCCTAAAATGGTATAGTGACAGGCAGATCATCACACTTGTCTGATCAATAAAACATTTTATTCTTATTGATTTAGTGACTTGATAAATAATTAGACCGGTCACTGGTCAGATGTTCAAACTGTAAGCAATGACAAATCTTCTTATTCACATGTATACATTATTGATTTTGACCTTCCAGTGCAAATTTACGACAAAAAAGGATTAATCGCACCCAGGGGCGGATCTATAGCCATTCAGGGTGTTAAGTTTGAAAAATTATGTTGTATATATATGTCAAATTTTATATTTAAAGGATATATATTTAAGTTGGACATTCTTAATAGAAGCTATGCCTTTGATGCAGTTGTAATGAATGTCCATTCGAATGAAAACGTTTCGAATTTGAATCTCAAATAGCACAATTCGCACCCATAGCTCCACCTATGTGAAAATAGAGTGAAACATCTGTTTTTAAAGATTCAACTTATTATTGTTTACAACCAGAGAAAACATAGTTGCAGAAGCAAAAAGGAAATTAAGAGAGAAATATAAGAAAAGAAACAAATTAAAAGGGAAGTTAGCACACTGCTACATAAATTACTTATATGTAGTACTAGCTAGCTGTTAAAACAAATTACACACTACACAAAACTTCCTATATATATATATATATATATATATATTGCTATGAGTTAAAGGTTGATGGGATTTGTTTCCAAGTAAAGATTATGAATGGACCTATACTTTTTCTTCTTTGGCTTGAGAATGGAGTTTTGGTTCTTTCTCTTCTTCTCCTGATTGAGCTTCTCTGCTACTTTACTACTTTCCATGGCAATATTATTTTCTTCATCTTCGGTACTAGTGAGCTTCTCTGCTGCTGCCACGGACATCGTTTCGGCCTTCAATTCAACAATTTTACAACCAAACAACACTAATTCACACATTGAGAGAGACGGAGGCGACCTAGCTCTCTCTTTCTCTCGTTAGGCGTTTCCAGCTTTGTAAATGTTTGGCTTTATATTCAAATCAAGACGTGTTTTGGGGAGGAGTTACGTTGGGGGCGAAGAAACTGCGGTGAAGGTAAGGGGAAGTTGCATTTTTTAATACATTTACTTTTATATTGTTTCATGTATCTTTGCCTATACGGAGCCGTGTGGAGATTTCATTTCATTAATAGAAAAACATAAATATTTTGTTTCAATCAAAATTGCAAATGTTTCAAAAAATACTCCTTTCATTCTTAATTTTAATTTTTATATTAATGGATAAGATACATAAATAAACGTAGTATAAAATATAGAATAAATAAATACTCCATCATTCTTAATTTTATTTTTGAGTGAATAAATAAATATAGAATGAAAGAATAATTATGTTTAAGTTACCATTTAGGTTGCGAGTCAAAATTTTTATTAAGAATGTCCAAGAATAACAATGTGTGACTGTCAAAATAAAATAATTAAAAAAAAGCTATTTGAGATTCAAGCCCAGGACTCCTTCATTCAAATGAACAACTATTATCATTGCACCAAAGATATAACTTTTGTCAAGGGTGCTTAACTTTAAATATATATCATTTAAATATTGAATTTCACACACATATATATGCAATGTAATTTTTTCGACCAAGAGTGCCCCATTAGACACCTAGGGTGACTATATTTACGCCCCTGTAGGTTGCAATAGGTGAATAGTATCTGTTTTTAACCTTATTAAAAGTCTTAAATTTATTTCTTAATATTTAAAAAAATTGATACGAAGGATCAATGAATTTCGGATACTTAATTGCCTATAAAAATTAAAAAGAAGTAATTGCTTTGGTTTAGTTAGAAAGAAGTTTTTTATTATAGGATTACTTGGTCGTCAAAGAAAATTATTAAATTAAAAATTAAAAATAAGTAATATGAGGTTCAGTCCATGGGTATTTTTATGATTACTTGGTCATCAATCCCGCCGTATGTGATGCACTCAAGGGTTGCTTCTTTACCTAGTCGCCTGAATAGGTTCACGAAGTAAAATGACAATTTGACCCTCAAAGTTGGTAGGTCCTCTATTTTCTTGTTCTTTTTATTTAGGCATAATATATATATAAATAGGTAAAATGGTCTTTTTGGATCCTTCTAATTGACTATTTGTCAATTGAACCCTTAAACTTAATAAAACTATATGTTTTAAGCCCTTCTAGTCAGTGGCGGATCCAGGATTTAGAGTCCGTGGGTGCCAAATAGGCTTATTGATTAAATTAATTTTATATTTGATTAAATTATTCGTCTTTCAGTATATATCATAAATCAATCAATAAAATATAAATAATAAGATATTACAAATCCTCACTCCACACTAAAAGCATGAAGTTAACAAATTTAAAACTTTCAATAATATTACTAATATTATAAATATTTATCATTCATTTACAATTGTCCTCGACGAGTTTTCATATTCTGAAAACAATCAATAATGACATCATTACTAACATTTATAAATACATCACGCTTTATGCAACACACTAGACAATTATTTAAATATTGATTACCAATACTATTCCGCACTTCATTTTTTATGTGCTTCATTGACGAAAATGCCCTCTCCACAGTTGCCATAGCAACATGTAAAATCAAAGTCAACTTTACAAGTAAATAAACAAGTGAAAAGTCAAAGGAGTAATAATGTAATTAATTTAATTTAAGTCAATAACAATTATAAAAAAAATAAAATAATGTGCCAGTTGTTTTTCCTTAAAAAAACGTCTGCAACAAATTTCTCAAAAAAATAGGTACAAATGGAATTCGAACCCACGACATTAGCCTTCTAAAGTTGCCCTCCTACTGTGGCACCACAAGTCTGTTTTGTTCTCTAGGTGACACACTTTATATTTATATACCTATGTATATATAGAGTTTCCGTCGAAGTTCGGGGGTGGTGTGGCACCCCCACATCCCTTCATAGATCCTCCCCTGCTTCTAGCCGTTGATCAAGCTTATACGACAACTTAATTATTGAGTTGGCATAAATGTGTGATGTCACGCGTAGAAGGAGCGTGAAAGATCAAATTTTAGACTAAAAGTAATTTCTTTTAAAAATAGAATAAAAAGATCAAAAATACGAATATTAATTTTTTTCTCTAGTTCTTTCTTCTTTTCCCACCCACCCCTCCCCATTTCTTTTTTTCTTTCGAATCTCAAACCCCCATTTCTCTTCTTTCTCCCCTTTCCAGCCCTTTCCAATTTCTTGCTTCTCTTTTTTTCCCCACATTTTCTTTCTCCCAGGATTAGAAACGAAATTGTGTTGTTGTTGTAAATCTGTATTTTTTTTTTATTTTTGGGGTAATTTATAACCCATAAAGTGATAAAGATTCAATAGTTTTGAAAGATGAAATAATTGTTGAATGTCTTTGTGAAATTAGGTGAAATGTGTTATGTAAAATTGTGTACAAATATTAGAGTATATTGATTTATTTAATTGGTTATTCGTAACATCAATTGAGAAAAGAGACTTATGGCGGTTCAAGTGGTAGATGTAAATGTTGGTAAAAGAAATACGATTAAAAGTTGTGAATGAAAGAAATTTCAAAATAAAATAAAATTAAATGATAATTGTTAGTTATTTAGGAATGTAATGATACTAGTGAGAATGGAAGGTTGCGGTGGTAACTCTAATGTAAAAAATATGGAGAGAGGTGAAGGGATGAAAGAGGAATGAAGTGACAAAGAAAGAAAACATAGATTTTTTTTTTAAAAATAATTAATAAGTGATGTTTCATTTAAAATGTGATGTGGATGATGATATGCCATTTTTGTCAAGCCTTGAAGTTAAGACGCAACGAAAGGGGTTTAAAATGCTTAGTTTAACTGAGTTTAAGGGTTGAATTGACAAATGATCGAGTAGAATGGTCCAGAATACAAACTCATACAACTACAATGGTCTATTTGACAATTCCGCCTATATAAATATGTATTTTAACTTTGTTTCAACTTGTATCTATGTCCTTCAATTTTGGGTCTGCACAAGTATATATCTAAATTTGTATAGAATTAAACAAGTAAATATATGTGTCCTATGTAGTATCCTACGAGGCCAATTTGCGTCCTACATGACATCTTCTGTGTATTATGTCGCGTAGGACGTGTGTGTATACGTATTTATTTTTATACAAATTTAATTGTCTAGTTGTGCACACACAAAATTGGAGGACATTAATGTCAACTCAGCTAAAATTAAATAACATATTCATGTATTATGTCATTTTTATTAATAGGCAATCACATGCCAATGCAGTGTGGTTTCTTTATTACCTTTTCAGTTAATAGTTTATTATATTTATTTTTAAATTTAAAATAATTTAACTAAAACTTTTATTTACTAGTTTCTTTGGTCTAAATTAATTATATTTGAATATTTTTTTATGGTCCAAAATGGGAGTATTCATGGGTGGAGTTCGGTTAAAATTAAAAATTAAATCAATTTAAACAATTTTTAAATTATTAAGATCGAACCAAATTAAATATAATTTATATTCGTAGATTTGATTGTTGACAGTTTGATTCATTTTAAAATTATTAATAAAAAATATATGCTTTTGAAAACTCAGTCACCTTCTTTAATTTGATGAAGGTGTTACCCCGTTCCGTCAATGTTACTTGCATTTTCATTCCTAATATCTTTAGGACTAATCAATGGCTACATTTAGCGCAATTCGTTTGACAAGATTAATCAATTCAAAATGAGACAGAGCTTAATGAACCATGAGAGCACACAGAAGCTCAAAGGTTTATTGTCTGTACAGTAATATAACAACCGCAAGTTGACCAGTCATATATCAACTTGCTACATATATACATAGTTTCAATCGTTCTTGCTTGATTTGTAAAATCAAGTTTTTGACAATGAAGTAAGTAGCAGCAGCAACTACATTGAGCAATCAGGAGGGGGATAAAGAGTTGGCAATGTCAATCACAAATCGGTACTTGACATCAGATTTTGCAAGTCGTTCCATGGCCATATTGATGTTGTCCACTGCACTAATGTTGTGCTTTGCACAAAAGTCCAACATTTCCTGCGTGTCTTTCATGCCTCCGATGCAACTTCCTCCAACAAACTTCCTACCTATTAGTTAGTATATATAATAACCAAATTTGCAAGATTTAAGTATGACGATCCTGCACTTACGACGGTTGAAAATTAAGGACAACATCTTGTTGTTGTTCTAAATCAGTGTGTCTTACCCAAAACTAAAGGGGAAATTGGAAGCTCCAGTGGCTTTTCAGGCAATCCAATAGTGACAAGCTTACCATCCAACTTCAGTAAACTGAGCAACGGAGACAATGGATGAACCACAGCAATTGTGTCAATGATGTAATCCATGGTATTCTCAGAAGCCTGCATAGACAACCACCAAAACAAAATCTTCCATAAAACAACTAATTACCTTGAGCCAGTCGACACATAAATGCATTTTGTTTGTTGAAAAGAATCAAGAGATAGAAAGACGAGGGATCAAGTAGTTGGGAGCTAAGATTAATAGTTGGAAATAATTATGCAAATTAAACTTACAACGCAAATGGAAACCAGAAAACAAGCAACTAAGCTTAATGCTACAATTAAATATACAAACAATGCTTACTATATAGTGGAACCCCAACTAACTTGTGATTGAGCTACCTGAGGATTCATTTGTTTAGGATTTTATAACTTTTCTTTACTTTCATTTCTTTTTCCACTTACGTACCTTCAATTTTGCAGGATCGCTACTTAAAACGAAAGTATCCGCACCAAGCTTCTTGATGGCCTCATTTTCCTTCTTTGGAGAGGTGCTGATGACAGTAACTTTTAACCCAAAAGCCTTTCCAATCTTCACAGCAATGTGACCAAGGCCACCCAATCCAGCAACACCCAAATGTTTGCCTGGTTCGGTCATACCATAGTAGTACTTCATCGGGATGTATACAGTGATTCCAGCACATAATAAAGGTGCCCCAGCATCAGAAGGTAGGTTTTCAGGAAATTGAAGAACAAAGTGCTGATGAACAACTATCATATCAGAGTAACCGCCATAGGTATTTGTACTATCATGGTCTGTGGAGTTGTAAGTAAATTTCATTTTGGGACAATAGTTCTCCAAGCTCTGTTCACAGATGTCACATGTTTGACAGGAGCCTACAATCACTCCAACTGCAACTCGGTCACCAACCTTGAACTTATGGACACTACTACCAACTGCTGTCACGAGACCAACAATTTCATGCCTGCACACAAATAAGTTATTTATGCTGTAATATAAGCTAAGACTAACACTTGAGACAATAAAATGAAATATTCATGACAAGTTCAAGATACTGTTGTAAACCATTTATTGAAGAACCAAAATGGAACATGCATGCTAGTGGTCATCATTTAGTGACAATGAACTTGTAGTAAAGTAAACCTGAAATCATTTTTCTCAAATTTTAGTTTCCCCATTCCGGATAAATCTTTTGGGCCTCAACTAATATGGATTTGCCCTGCGTAAAGCCCATTATAGGGGGAAGCGCTCCCTATTAGGTGTTTTTTCATTCCCAGGGTTCAAACTCAAGACCTCAGTTAAGATTAGAGGGATAATATTCATCACACCACAATGCTTGGTGGTCTAAAATCTGACAAGTATAATGAGAAGGAGCTCTAATGTGTAAATATTGGAGGAGGTAATGACTTCATTGATAAGCATATCCCCTGGATGCAATCAGCTCCAAAATGATTAGGGATTTGAAGACTCTGGGTGCACCAATATTATCTTTAAGTTATTAACGGATAATGTAGTATTCGATTGGTCACTAATGACTTGAACTCTACTGAAAATACTAAATACAAATATATATGAAATATAAGCTCTAAGTTAATACTTGTACTTTACTTTGTTATAATATGAGTTGTAAGTATTTAAGATAATATGTAGATTTTAACTTTCTTAAAACATTTGTGTGTGATAGCTTAATGGTCAACGTGAGTTAGTTTTACTGAATGGTCATGAGTTCGAATCCATTCTTAAAAAAACAACAATGAATCCATTCTCTAAGCAAACAACAAAATAGGGTTCTAGCCGCAATAGAACCCTAGCTACATGGGTGAGTGTTTTGGCTTGTACTAGCGACCCAAGTACATTTCTATGCTCCCCCGGTGCACTCTTAATTATATTTAAGTTTCTGCTAGTTTCTCAAGATGGATATACATATGATTTTTTTCGAACTTAACGAGTGCACGTGCATCCCCACCTATACATGTGGGTTCACCTCTACTCCAGTACATTGACTAGACTGGATTTGGCTCTCCTCCACTAGCCCATATGAAACTAATGAATGGGTTAGATTGATTTGCTAAAACCAATCTTTTTAACTACGGTCACTAACTTCTTTTTTCTCCATTACAACCCACTTTCTTCTTCTGCATTGAGTAATTCACCATCAATATTAGAAAGAGAAGAAGGGAAACTGTACTCAGGTTAACTTTTGCACAATCAAGTGAAGGAAAATGAAGAAATACCGTCCTATCTTGTTTCTCTATTTTTGACTTGAATAGAAAGGAAAAGGGAACTTTTTGGTTGCTGGAGAAAATGTAAAATTATGGGATTTTTATCAATATTTCTCCATTGATGAATCTCAATCAAAGTATAATTTTTATTAATTTTTTTCATCTTTCAACTCTATCCACCTCTTCAGATATGAAAAATTTAAGAAATTATATCAAACCTAATTAATACACTATTGTAATTCCAAATAAGCTTCAACTTATGCATTTGCTATATGAATTAAAACTAATGTTTTTAGCATTTTAAAGGCTAGAAAATTTTTCTGGGTTGTAATTGACTAGATAAAGGACCATTAACTTTCATTCTTCCATACTTATTGGCCCGCCATGAAAGCAATTTCAGCATAAAATTTCTCCTAAAACTTCAAATCTGAAAAGGCCGGAGGAACCACTCGTTCTGATTTGAGTTTTAACTTGCTGAAATTTTCAATTTTTGATAGATCTGAAAGGGAGAGGAGAGGCTTGGAGTCTAGTGGTGGAGAGATAAATAAAGATGGAGGTTAATATTTGATCATGATTAAAATGGTTGGTTTTACCAAATAAATCTGAACCATCTATTAATTTTAGGGACACTTGTAGCAATATTAACCCCCAATTGGAGGAACTTGACAGATTGGCTACTGGAGGGAAGCCAAATCCGACTATACCTACTACTAACTACACTTCAAGGACCTAACCATAAATCATGGACTAATCTAAATTATTTACATTTTGTAATCTATAGTTCTACACCAACAAAAAAGAGTTGCTTTAGTGTGTAACTGTTGATGTCACCAAATATATCAATATAGAAAGGGCAACTTAGTACTTACTTCTATCTAGCTGTTAAGAAGTAGTTAATCTATTAGTTAGTTATTAAGTCAGTTAGTTAGCTACTGTGTAAATGAGTCTGTTGTGATTCATTATAAAAGGATCACACACAATGTATTTGAGATTAGATTGAATATAATTCTCTAATTAGTTTACTAGTTTCTGATCGCTCTACTTCCTCTTCTTCCTCTTAACCTCTCCCCTCCTCAAGGAACTTTGTATCAATTCATGAATAACAACATGGTATTAGAGCAACTACAATTGTTGAGTTAACCTGGCTAGTGGGACTACTGAAGAATCTTAGGTTAACCATCACACAACCCACCATAGAGTTTAGTGAAAGCAAAGCTGCTCTACAAATAACAGCTAATCCTGTCTTCCATGAAAGGACAAAGCACATTGAAATAGACCGTCATTTTGTTAGAGAAAAAAATACAACAAGGTATGATAACTACTCAATACATTCATACGAAAGAACAACCAGCAGATTTGCTCACAAAAGAACTTCCCAAGGTTCAGCATAAACATCCCAAGAACAAGCTAGGTGTTATCAACATATTCAACACACCTAACTTGAACGGGAGTGTTGATGTCACCTAATATATCAATAAAGAAAGGGCAACTGAGTACTTACTTCTATCTAGCTGTTAAGAAGTAGTTAATCGATTATTTAGTTATTAAGTCAGTTAGTCAGCTACTGTGTAAATGGGTCAGTTGTGATTCATTATAAAAGAATCACACACCATGTATTTGAGATTAGATTGAATATAATTCTCTAATCAATTTACTACTTTCTGATCTCTCAACTTCCTCTTAACTTCTACTCTTCTTAAGGAATTCTATTTCAATTCATGAATAACAACAATAACTTCTCATCAAAATCTAAAACAATAAAGTTGAGCACACAGAAGAAATTACCACCTTGCCTTTGGTGCAATAACAAAGGGGTTTAATGGACATAATAAGCACTTTTGCAACTAAAATGGCTTAATTCAGTTTGTGTCCCTTCCCCCAACTCCTTTTTGGATGGTGGTGGTGAGAAAGGAAGCAAACCTAAAATAAAAGAAAAGTTTAGCACTTAATGGTGAAATATTATTTGATAAGATACTACAAGCTATGACCTTCACGCACAGGGTTTAGGCTAAATCAATCCCCAGAAAGACCTCTTTTATTTTCTAGTTAGGAGAGAAGACCTATAAAAATGGAGACAAGATAAAAAAAACTTTTGATGTTAATCTTAGCTAGCATTCTAGTAGGATTGATAAATCGAACAGTCGTTGGACTTTTCAAAATGTAATTTTAGTCCCTAAT
Source organism: Solanum gracilifrons (assembly GCA_029582605.1). Taxonomy (NCBI): domain Eukaryota; kingdom Viridiplantae; phylum Streptophyta; class Magnoliopsida; order Solanales; family Solanaceae; genus Solanum; species Solanum gracilifrons. Next base: position 4,258 of record JAJOOH010007667.1, on the reverse strand, counting down.
TTAATTTTTTGGTGCTTCAACTAAAATTCATTAAAGAGAAATTCTAGATCCTTTAGACAAAGCCTAAAAAATGTCTATCTATCATTGGCAATTTCAAGCTAATCTTGGAATTCCCTTGTAACGGGGCCTGAAAGGGATTGGTGTAGACATTCAACGTTTAGCTGTGAAGCACACTTCAAGTAAAATCTAACACCCATTTCCTTTCATGACTCAAGAAGCGAAACATTTTTCAAATCTCCAAGAGGTTTCTGAACTCAAAAATTATGTGAACTGCTAGTCTTCTACCAATGAAGCCTCTAGCAGTGGAAACTGTTGGGTTTATGATCTTTTTTTCCCCTTCCTATGTGGATAAATAAAAGTCTTATTAGGACCAGCCCACTTTAGCCCATAACCCAAATATTATGTGGCATATATAAGGCTTATTTTGTCTTATTTTCAGAAACACAAGAGAGAAAAATCAAGAGAGATTCGTTTTAGAGATTGAGAGAAAAAGAGAAAAAATCTCGTTTTTGCTTCTGAAAATTTTCTGCTCAGACAGTCCGCTTCAGACAAATTCGTTAACCGTTGGATCATTCTCAAATTTGAACTGGGAGTTCTCAGCATCTGGTTCTTGTAATTCAACGGTGGAGATCGGATTTAAAGGTCTGTAGCTTCTGATTTGAGGGCGTGAACAGTAGCGCATTTTGGGGTGAATCTATTCTTTAATTCTCTAGTTTTGGTGCAATCTTGATTTGTTGTTGCTTGTTGTTTGGCGCTTGTTTTGTGGCCAATTTTGGAGAACAATTTTGTAACTCTTGGTGTTTATAGTGGAGCTTTTGGTCCTGTGGTTTTTTACTCCTCACATCGAAGGGTTTTCCACGTAAATCGTTGTGTCTTGTGTGATTGACTTGTTCTTATCTTATTGCTTTAGTTTGGTTGATATACTTGCTGTCCATTCTTCATATTGCTTGATTTGGTTTGTCTCCTCTTAAGTTCAAATTAAAAGGGAAAGTTTAGATTTGAGTATTATTCCGCTGCTATCCTGTTTGATATTTTTGTTAGTGTTTTGTCTTTCCCAACAAAGTGGTATCAGAGCATTGATTGTTGTTCATTATTGATTGGAATTATGGAGGCAAATATGAGCAAGATAGTTTGTTTGAATGGTAGTAACTATCATATTTGGAGAGGCAAGATGAAAGAACTTCTATTTGTCAAAAAAATGCATTTACCTGTGTTTACCTCTAATAAACCCCAATCCATGACGGATGAGGAATGTGAATTTGAGCACTTGCAGGTTTGTGGCTATATTAGACAATGATTTGAAGATAATGTTCGAAATCACATTGTGAAGAGACGTATGCCAGAAGTTTGTGGGACAAGCTCGAGACGCTTTATGCTTCGAAGACTGGCAACAATAAGTTGTTTCTATTGAAACAATTGATGAATATTAGGTATAAAGAGGGCACTCCTATTTCTGATCATATTAATGATTTTCAGGGTGTTCTTGACCAGCTATCTGGAATGAATGTAAAATTCGATGAAGAAATACAGGGACTATAACTTCTTAATACTCTGCCAGACTCTTTTGAAACTCTTTGAGTTTCTTTGACTAATTCTGCTCCCAGTGGTGTTGTGACTATTGAATATGCTAAGAGTGGTGTCTTGAATAAAGAGATGAGAAGAATATCTCAAGGCTCAACTTCTAATACTTCACACTCTGATGTTTTGGTTATTGAAGATAGGGGGAGAAACAAGTTCAGAGGTCAGAATGACAGAGATAAAAGTAGAGGTAAGTCAAAGTCTAAATACAAGAATGTTACATGTGACTATTGCCACAAGAATAGGCATATCAAGAAATTTTGTTTTAAGTACAAGAGAGATATGAGACAATAAAAGAAAGAAGGTGACAATGAAAATCGTGTTGCTGTTGTTGCTAATGATGATCGTCTTGTTTCTTGTGATGAAAATGTCGTCAATCTTGTTCGTGATGAATCTAGCTGGTTTGTGGATTCTGGTGCTACTTCTCATGTCACGCCCAAGAAGGAATTATTTTCTTCTTATACTCCAGGTAATTTTGAGATGTTGAAAATGGGTAATAATCATGAGGTTGCAGTTCTTGGTATTGGGACAGTTTGCTTGGAAAGTAACAATGGTTCCAAACTAGTTCTCAATAATGTCAAACATGCTCCAGTTATTCGCTTGAATTTGATTTCTGTGGGATACCTTGATGATGAGGGTTATGTTAATACCCTTGGTGCTGACCAGTGGAAGCTTACTAGAAGTTCAATGGTTGTAGCCCGTGGTGATAAGTTGTCTAACTTGTATGTTTTTCAGGGCTTCAGTTTTAGAGGCTCAGTGAATTTGGTGGAGAATGATACTTCATCATTGTTATGGCATAGAAGACTGAGTCATATGAGCGAGAAAGGGATGAACAATTTGGCTAAGAAGAATTTGCTTTCTGGAGTGAAACAGGCAAAGTTGAACAAATGTGTTCATTGCTTCGCAGGTAAACAGAAGAGAGTTTCTTTTCAGAGTCATCCGCCTTCAAGAAAGCTTGATTTGCTGGAGTTGGTACATTCTGATTTGTGTGGTCTTTTTAAGTCTAAGGATCAGGTACTTGATGTGTTCAAAAGTTTTTCAGGCCTTGGTTGAGAGACAAACATGGAAGAAATTGAAATGCATTCGTTCTGATAATGGTGGTGAGTATATTGGCCCTTTTGATAGATATTGCAGAGAGCAGGGTATTCGGCATCAGAAAACTCCTCCAAAGACTCCTCAACTAAATGGTTTGGCGGAGAGGATGAATTAAACTCTTGTTGAGAGAGTTAGATGTATGCTTTCAGATGCTAAGCTTCCAGATTCCTTTTGGGCAGAAACACTTAATACTGCTACATATGTTATCAATTTATCTCCTACTGTTGCTTTGAATGGTGATGTCCCTGACAGAGTTTGGTCTGGTAAGATCATCTTAAAGTTTTTGGGTGTAAAGCCTTTGTGCATGTTCCTAAGGATGAAAGGTCAAAGTTAGATGTTAAAACTAGGCAATGTATCTTTGTTGGTTATGGTCAAGATGAATTTGGCTATCGTTTCTTTGATCCAGTTGAGAAGAAACTTGTTAGAAGCCGTGATGTTGTGTTCTTTGAAGACCAAACAATTGAACATCTTGACAAAGTTGAGAAAGCTGATTCTCAAAGTAGTGACAACCTAGTTGATGTTGATCCAGTGCCTTTGACTATTCCACCAGGTGAGAATCTTCAAAATGATGAAAATCAAGTTAATATTGAAGATGGTGATTATATTCAGAATGACCAGTATACCGCTGATGCTCCAGTGCAAGACGATGTGGTTGGTCAGCAACCAACTATTATTGATGCTCCAGAGAGTTCTCTCAGAAGATCTACTAGAAAGAAAATACCTTCATCTCGTTTTTCTTCTAATGAGTATGTACTCTTGACTGATGGGGGAGAACCAGAGAGTCTTGATGAGGCCATGGAAAGTGAAGAAAAAGAAAAGTGGTTTGATGCTATGAGGATGAAATGAAGTCTCTACATGATAATCATACCTTCGATTTGGTTATGTTACCTAAAGATCGAAAAGCTTTGAAAAACAGGTGGGTTTTCTGGGTGAAATATGAAGATGGTAATCTAGTTCCACGGTACAAGGCTAGATTAGTTGTGAAGGGTTTTAGCCAGAAAAAAAGGATTGATTTTGATGAGATATTCTCTCTAGTTGTGAAAATGTCATCCATCCGTGTGGTTCTAGGCTTGGCTGCAAGTTTGAACTTGGAAGTTGAACAGATGGATGTTAAAACTGCTTTTCTCCATGGTGAGTTGGATGAAGAAATTTATATGGAGCATCCGGAAGGTTTTGAAGTCAAGGGAAAAGAGAATTATGTTTGCATATTGAAGAAGAACTTGTATGGCTTAAAACAAGCTCTCAGGCAATGGTACAGGAAGTTTGGTTCTTTTATGAGTCAGCAGGGCTTCAAGAAGACTTCTTCAGACCATTGTGTTTTTGGGCAAAAATTCTCTGATGGTGACTTTATTATCGTTTTTCTTTATGTTGATGACATGCTTGTTGTTGGTCATAATGCTTGCAGGATTAAAGAGTTGAAGCAAGAGTTGAATAAGTCTTTTGCTATGAAAGACTTAGGACCAGCAAGACAGATTCTTGGCATGCAGATTGTCCGTGATAGAGATGTTAAGAAGTTGTGGTTGTCACAAGAGAAGTATATTCAGAAAGTACTTCATAGATTCAACATGGACAAAGCTAAGGTTGT
>JAJOOH010007666.1:0-13569 GCA_029582605.1 Solanum gracilifrons | reverse complement strand
TATATATTGGTAAAGGAAGGTTATATACTAGAAGAAGATTTGGTGGTTTAGGAAGATATAATTAAAACTCCGAAAAAATAAGAAATGTCATTAAATTATGTGAAGTTGAATAAAAATGTCTTTTATAAAACGAATTGATTAAAAAAATTTATTGTTAATAATCTAGTCAAAAAACGTCCCAATTTTTACTTTATTGGGTCTAAAACAATCATTTCCCTAATATATATACATTTAAACACATTCTTTTTCTAATAGAGTATAATATATCTAAAGAACCTTATTCTTACTTTTTAAATATAATTTAGTTAACTAATAAAAAAGTGGAAATTAATATTTTTTTTCTTAATACATATAATTAAAATCACAATACCCTCTTTATTGATTTTCATTTAGATAACAATACAATTTTCTTTTCTAATAAAAAATATTTTTATTTCTTAATTTTTTTTTGAATTGGAGTAGGATCAACGTTTCATAATATGATCCCTGCTTTTATAATTAATTCGCCTTTTCCATATAAATTTTAAAATTCAAGAATTTTATTACTAAATGTTTATCCTACCTCAACTCGAAAAAGATTAAGAAATAAAATTATTTTGTATTTTAGTATGAAAAAATAATTTTATCTTTTAAAATAATATTTCTATAAGATTTTTTTGTTTAAAAAGAAAAACGGATATTTTTATTAGAACAAGACAATTTCGATCAAATTAAGTGAAAATAAGAGTATTTTTGAATTAAACTATTAATGACAAAAATATTTTTGAATAAAACTTTTAACGAATGACATTTTATTTTAATTGTACCTAATTTAAACGCATTTCATCCTTTTTTTTTTGTTAAAGTAATAAAAAAAAATTCTTTATTATTGATTTTAAGGAAGGTAGCTCACAAGCCACAAACATATTAGTAGTGATTTTTTTTATTTTCCAATGTATCAATAAGGACAAAAAGAAAAAAGAAAAAAAAAGCTAATGATTTTGACTTTGGTCAAGAGGGGACTGAGAGTCCAGAAGCTTCTTACGAAGTGTAAAATGTTGTCGAAGTTAATTTTGGCGCCCAACCTAAACTAAAACCCTAGACTACTTTTTTTTGCTAAGCTAAGCAACAGCAATTAGCCGGAAAATATGTCAGGCTTGAAGTTCGTCGCTGAAAGAACCGGTGACGGAGCTGGGCAGCCATTCCTCGACACCGACAACGGCGAGGAACTCATGCATGTTCAGCCTGGAACTGCTGTAGTCTTCGGCAGCCGCCCTCCTGAGTCACCTGGCACTCTCTATATCACCTCCAAGTAACATCTTGACCTTCAATTTACTTTTGTTTGTGTTCATGTATATTGTTTGTTTCTTAATCAGTAGTTGAGTTTTAGTTTTGTGATTCGTTAAATATCACCAGGCAAGTGGTGTGGCTAAGCGATACTGATAGGAGTAAAGGTTATGCAGTTGATTTCTTGTCTGTTTCACTTCATGCGGTCTCTAGAGACCCCGAGGCTTATCGGGATCCTTGTTTATATGCTCAGGTACAATCTCTTTGTTACATTTTCCTCCTGAATTAAAGTTCTAGGGTTTTACTTATACCAGCAAGAGAGCAAAACAGAACTGAAGGTTAATATGTGAAATTAAAAAGTTTCAACTTATAACACTATTGATTTTGTAGAGTCAATTTTTACTTTTCATTGTATAATCGATTTTTTTTTAACCTGCCTCTATTTGGATTAATTTGTGATGAAATTTGAAGGACTACTGGTCATGAAATGGAACTGATAGTGCTAAAAAGTTATAAGAAATACGCTGCATTTTGATTATTTAAGTGTGTTTCTCTCTATCTTTTTATCCCCTTCATATATAATCTGTCTGGAAAGCTTTCTCACTCTTGACTTTTGCTACCATAGCTATCATTTCCAGTAAGACCTAGAAGATTTGCCTAAAATTTCCAGCATAATTAGACATAGAAACATGCAATATCTGACACTCAGTTGTTGTAGGGGTACATAAAGGATTGCATATGGCTCATTTTGTTTAGCTTGTCCTAGGCGTTTCTAAGGTCCATGCTGTTTTCTTTTCTCTCTTCTTATGTTATGAGATTTATTTCATTATTTAGTGGCTCTTCTGTTGCTATCTGTTGTTGGATGTTAGGACCTGTGAGATGTTATAGAGGGTTAATATGTATTGATGGACTGTATGATCTTGCAGTAAATATACAATCTACATCACGAATAACCCATTTCCTGAATAAATGATTTATCTTCATGTTTTTACAAACAGATGAGTATGATTGGGATTCCTAAAAGCTTACATTTACGAATTGAGCTTGCAGCGTTCTTGATTATTAAAGAGGTGCTGGTCAGTAGTGTTGGTAACATAGTGTAGAAGTTCCAAAAAAAAATTGGGAAATATTTAAGGATGGGAAGAAGTTAAAGCCTTTTAAATTGTCACACATTGGTTGAAGGAATGTGAAATGATCTCCTTATATTGTTTGGGACAATCCTCACCTTATGAGCTAACTTGTGAGATTGAGTTAGCCCAAAGTCCATTTCCTTATTATGTATCAGAGCCAAGCCCATTCTTCTTGTTGTGTTTTTTCAATGTTGAACTCCCGTGTTATGTTATCTATGCTTTACTTGGTAGGCCTCAACGTGGGAAGTGGGGGCTATGTGTTAGATCGTCCCACATTGGTTGGAATGAAAAAAAATCTTATATGGTCGTGGACAACCCTCACTTCATGAACTAGCTTTTTAAGTCAGTGTAATGTATGTTTCCAATCCAGTACTTCATTAGGATTTTGAGGTTCAAACTAACAGGCAAGCTAGTTTGGGCCTTCTTACTTGTTTCATCATTCAAATGGCCACAATGCAACAGAGTTGCGTATAACAGAATGTTATATATAAATAGGTTTGGAACCTTTTAGAATGCCAATCTGAGCTATGCTTTGAGTGATGGTTATAGTTTCAAGTGTGTGAGGCAGATATGGCGCTAATTTGGCTATAAGTACCAGATCATTGGTGTTATCTGGTGGTAGTTGTGTGCCATTAATAGGACATTAACTACTGAAGTGTTTGCCATATCTATCGGTGTATGTCTTTTACATCGGCCAGACAGTTCTCTTCCATTGTTTTTTTTGGGTGAGGAGTTGAAGAATGGTGGCCTTAAACTATCATCAACAGAAGTAGCAAAATTTGGATGGTGGCTAATACAAACAGTGATGGTCGGAAGGATGATGTATGAAGGGGCTTTTTGTTTGTTTGTATTTTATAAGGAAAGATGGTGGAAGTTAGTTCAAGACTAGCATGCAGCGGTGACTCTTTGATGGTTCTCGATAAGTGAAGGACAACAAAGGGTAGAGGAGAGGTGGTGCTATGGTGGGGTTAAAGGTCGTTGGTGAGGGTCAATTTTCTTGGCAAAGGCCGCACTCTCTCTTCATTGCCTATTATGCCTCAACTCCAGCTTGATGGGATGCATTAGAAGGAAGCATGCAGGGTTCATCTGGAATTCAATAAGTCATCGTGAAATATCATTTATCCATTCTAGTATCACTTAGTATTAGTCAATTTTACCTATAACCTCATATTATAATGAAATCCTACTTGGGGTGTTTTATAGATGATTTTGTGGGGACCAAAATAGGAGTACTTTTGAAATTCAATCGGCTTAAAGAGCCATTCTGATCTGACAATGGTGGTTGCCAGAGCCCAGATTTTCACCTAAATGGGGAAAGCCAAGACTGGTATTTTTCCTGCCATGGCAGATAGAGAGAACTTATGGGTAGAAATGATTTTTTATAGGAAAAACACCACAATCTTTTGTGGGGAAGGAAAGGAGGTCGAAACTCTAATTAGTCAAAGGTAAATCTAGAATCAATTGGGCTTGAAGATGTTTTGGATTGTGTCCGGAATTAAGGCCATTTTGTCGCCTCCTTTTTATTTCTTTTGGACTTCTCCAGTTTCCTAAATGCTTGTTTTTTTATGTTACATACAATAATGATTTCAAAATAGCTACGTAGTAATAATACAAATTACTTGAGAAAAATGATAGTAAAATGCAATGTGTATGTTTACAACATTTAGGGGTCGTTTGGTTTGGGTGTATAAGAAAGTGATGAATATGGTGTATTAGTTATGCTTGAGATTATTTCTTATGCAATTTTTGGTTTGGTGTATTGAAAATAACATGCATCGCATAATTTAAAAAAAAGATTTATTTACAAAAATATACTCCACATGTACCGTGGAAAGGATGTGAAAAAGGTTTTGAGGGGCAATTGTGTCTTGAACCATGCTAATGCGTGTATTAAAATCACTTGCATTGCTAATACCATGGTTTTCAGTCTTGGGTCAATTGTCAGTCTTAGATGAACTTGCAAGGGGAGAAGAAAGATATTGAGGACTGACCTGACCTTCAATATTTCTGAGGCTAAATCTATTAGAGCTCTCACTTAATGCTATTGACAGGTGTAGAACAGTACACAACTCCACTATATATTCAATAGGGCATTTCATCCTGTTTAGTTTTTTAAAAAATCATTTGTAGTATTTCCTGTTTCATTGAAGCTTGGAGGAGATCATCCAACTATTTTCTTTATTTTTTCATTTGCCAGTAAACTATCTGACACGGTTAATATATAGTTGGCTATCCATGACATTATGAAATGCAATTTCTGTAATTTATTATGTTAGGATTGTGTAGTGTATGCAATCTATTCTCTGAAGCTGGATAAATCATGTATGGTTGAACCAGATGGATTAGTTGCATGATTATGCATGTCTGTAAAATCTCTGGCTTTATAATTAATGAGTCTCTCTGGTAGAGAAATTATTTTCTTTCAGTCCTGTTTAATATTTCGGATGATCACTCTCTCTGTGTTTTCTCCCTGAAGGGAATCCTGAGTTCTGGTTAAACATTTGTTTCTATTTCACAAATGTGAAATATGTTTTACTTTAACGGGTGTGAAAATAAAAGATATCTCTTGCTTCATTCATGAAGATTGACAATGGAGTGGAGGATGACGAATCAGAAGGCTCCAGTGATGAAGGTGATGTGTCATCAGATTTATCAAGGATCACTGCGTTGAGACTTGTGCCATCAGATCCTAATCAAGGTGCTTCATTCTTGTTCATTGTTTTTCATATAAGACAAATACTTTCTGCTACTTTAGCTCCGAAAGATAAAAGTTTGCTTTGTATGTTCTATGTCGACAGTGGATACTCTCTTCCAGATCTTTTGTGATTGTGCTGAGCTTAATCCTGAACCAATTGAAGGTAGTTTTCTTCTTCTTTGGACATACTCATTAACATGTTTCTACTTGCATTTTGCTGCCCATGTTTTGTTTCTACTTTACTAAAATCTGGTGTTGCTTTCCGTAGAGGAGGAGGAGGAACATAATTGGATCTTCAGCGCAGATCAGCTGGAAAATCAGGAAGCTGGTAAGAATTAATAGGCATCGGCTGTCTTTTAATTGAAACCAATATTCATTTTCTCAACTAACTTATATTCTTGCTGGTCTAACTTTAGAAGAAGATTCTGAATGGATGATTTCTCCAAACTCTACACATCCAATTGGTCGTTCAAATGGGGATCACGACTTAGCTCATAATGTACTTCAGGTAGGCCTGTGATTGTAGATTTGATTTGACACTTGAAATTCAGAATTGTGATTAATCTTGTTCGTTGCCTTTCCTTTGGCTCGTTTGGTAGGTGTTGGGGCTGGGTAGCCAAATGGAGGTGAATTAGAACAAATTCAATACTAATTTTTAAAGTAATAAGCACATAGTCAGTCTTCACATATTTGGGAATCGTAGATTAGTTTGTAGTACATATTCAACAACACAACGTCAAGTTTCAGAGCCTGACTATACTTGATCTCTGTGTATTTCTCCATATGAATAATCTGCATTGTCATCCTTCTTCAATATTTCCTTTTGTGGAGATAAGATGTAGAGAGTTTTAGGACTCTTTATCTGAAATTCTGCGTCCGTGCATGGTATATAAAACGGAGGCTGAATCACCTGTAATGGTAAACAGTAAACCAATGCACCTAAGCCCAGGAGTCTACAATGATGGCAACCTCAATGTTGGAGGTGGATGATACTTTTCACTAGGTTCCCTCACTGTCATTTGCCAATTGGTTCTTTGATATGTTTTCTACAAGCACTGTGAAGCATTTAGAGCTCCTCTCTGGGGACTTTTTTCTTGAGTAACTATCATGTTTTTAAACTGATATAAACTATTATTGATAATTGCATGTGCAACCTCATTACAGCAGTGGCATGTGAAAGGCTCCTTTTATAACACCTCATTTATGAGATCTGTAATTCTTTTTTTGGGGGGGTTATTTTTGGTTGGAGGGGGGAGGTGATGGTTGAAGTGTGCATGTAAAAGTAGGTGGAGATGTGAGCATCAGGCTTTCTGCTTCAGTTATTTCACATGGAACTTCTATCATTTATTGCCTATTTGTTGCATGAAAATTGAGACGTGCTTTTTTGAACTGCAGCTTCAGATTAATGATCAAAGGTTTGAAGATGCGGAGGAAATGGACAGTGACACCAAAAATGGCGATAACCATTCCTAGTCAAGATTACCTTAAAGTGTGTCAACCTGGTGGAGCTTTTCTCATTTCAGATTCAGAGTTTCTTGTGCCACTTGCTGATTTGGATGAACAGAGTTTTTGCTAAAATTATTAGAATTCTATACAGGAACTAGTAGTTTTATTATGTCACAAATAGTGATCCATGATTAATGCGAGCTGAGATGATATAGCTCAGTTGTAGGTACCTTCCCTTGGTTTTTTCCTGTATTGTGCTGTTCCTTCTGTTTATAACCTGTGTTATGATGACCTTAAGGTTTCTGGGGATACTTGCTTGTACACATAAATTTGGTTAAACATTTCGGTATCTTGCCCAAAGAAGTAGTGAACGAGAGCACAACTTTCTAGCTCTCATTTCAAGTGCCTGGACTCGAGCTTCTCTCAAATCTTCCAGTTGTTCCCTCTTCTATCTTCAAAATAAATATGACTATTACACTGCGAGTGCGTTGAATAACTTAAAATTCAATAAGAAATCTCAAGTAGATAATTTTCAGTAAATACTACTACTTTATATTGCACATGTTAAATGAATCCGGGCCCTTCTAATAGTTGATACGCTTCATTTGCCAAAATGCATAAAATTCAGTACACGGTTTTTTTCTTTTGGGTAAAGACCACAAATAGCATATTTGAGCGCTAAAATAGTAAGTAATTGCGATTTTTGTGTAGTCCAGCCAGATGAGCCATTGTCAGGTTTTCATTAACATCCAAGTGGTGCTTGGCTGATTTGGTGATATTTTGCTGCAAAAAGAATGTGATCAAGGCATTTATCTGCTATAATAAAATAACTAAACAACAAACATCTATTGGGTTTTGATTGAGAAGAATCCAAATTCAAGTGTGACCAAACTGTATATTGACACAACTTATCATCTACCAAGAAGTGAATTTCTTATCCCAAAAGGAACAAAAAGACTAAGAATTTGTACAAACAAATCATGAAACTGCACATGCCTCCAAATAGCACAATCATATAAAGAGCAATAGAAGCACATTTTGATAGAACCTCAACTCATTAACACTATGTGTGAGATCATTAGCATAATAAATCCGCCTAACTGCAAGTAATCAATACAACTAATCCAAGAAAAAAAGAGACTAAAAAAATTCAAATGCCTATACAAGCGTCTCATGGAACACCATATACTTGATCAATAATTCTTCTTTTCAATTATTGAATAGTAATCAAGATACCAATTAACAAATTTCTGCAACCCCATCTGCAAATCTGTAGTGGGTTTGTATCCAAATTCCTTCTGAGCATAACTGATATTAGCATGAGTAAACATCACATCTCCATTTCTTGGCAATGGCAACATTTTTCTTTTAGCCTTTACATTGAGTAGTTTCTCCAATATGCTAACTAGCTTTGTTACCGGAACTGGTGAAGTATTCCCCAAATTAAACACTCTTAATTGTGCATTCTTCTTCTTCTTTCCACCACTTCCTGTGCTCTTCTCTGCTGTATCCAAAGCCCCTAAACACCCTTTTACTATATCATCAATATAGGTAAAATCTCTAGCTACACTTTTGTTGTTTGAACCCTGAAATACTGAAATGGGGTTTCCTTTTAGTATGTTCTTTGTGAAGAAGAAATACGCCATATCTGGCCGACCCCAAGGTCCATAAACAGTGAAGAATCTTAACCCTGTAATGGAAAGACCGTAGATGTGATTGTACGTATGTGCAATTTCTTCACCGGCTTTCTTTGTGGCAGCGTATAGACTCGCTGGTTGATCCGTTTGATCTTTTTCTGAGAAGGGTACTTTGGAATTGAGCCCATAAACAGAGCTGGATGATGCCCAAACAATTGAAGGTTGTGGGTTAGCGGATTTGCAGGCCTCGAAAAGGGTAACGAGGCCTGCAATGTTGCTATGGATGTAAGAACCAGGATTCTTCATTGCGTAACGAACGCCGGCCTGTGCAGCTAAGTGCATTACATGGGTAAATTCAACAATGTCGAAAAGCTTTTTCAGAAGCTTTTCGTCATTGATATCACCTTCAATGACGAAAACCCCTTTCTGTTCCAACAATTTCTGACGGGCCCTTTTCAACGATGGGTCATAATAGCTGTTGAAATTATCTAATCCAACAACGCCATCACCACGGCGTTTGAGTGCGGCGGAGACATGAGACCCAACGAAACCGGCGGCGCCGGTAACAAGAACGGATAAATGACCGGAACGTGAACGGGCAGATAATCTGACACGCTTTTCCCATTGTGGGGTATTATTACTACTACCCCATTTCATAGTTGCAGAATGAGATGGAGGAGAAGAACGAAAACATAAGAAAAGAAGGGTACCTGCAAAAATGGTTGCCCAGAAAACAAGCTTGGTAATGGAATATGTCCACCTCCGGTGCTTGTCCATATTGATTGATTGATTAATGGCTGGTTAAATTTGCAGTAAAACTACATGGAGAAGAAGAAGAAATGCATTCATTCTCAAAGACCGTAAAATGTGGCGGCTATACAAAACAAGAAACTAGGTTTGTGTAGAACTATTTTTGGGTTTGGATGGGTAAAAGTATGAGCTATAATATAGGAATGAATACATATACGAATATGAAAGAGAATAACAGAAACAGAGAAAGAGAAGGAAAAAGGAATTTGGGATAAAGAGGGAATCGTGTGCAATGAAATGAGTCAAAAGAAAAAGAATCGATTTATGTAAATTTGAGGGGGGGGGGAAGAAAAGAAAAAGAGAGAAGAAGAAGAGGTTGTTACGGAGAAGAGGTTGGATAATAGATTTAAAAAATGAAAAACAATAAATCTAATCATTAATACATAGAATCGAATTGAACCGTACGATACACACCCTGCAAGTAGGTTTGTGTTGATTTCTTCTGGATTTGGATGGGTAAGTAATTGATATATATATATATATATGTATTCTTGAAAAGCGGGTCAAGATGTGAAAGAGGATAACATAAAGAGAGAAAGGGGAGAGGAATATGAAATAAAGAGGGAATTATGTGCAATGAAATGAGTCAAGAAGAAAAGGCTTGTGTAAATGTAGGGAAAAAAAGAAGAGGAAGGAAGATGAGGAGAGGGAAATCATTGTGGACTCGTATGGAGTTTGACCTCAAAACAGACACTTCTTTGACATTATATTCTAATAGGAATCCTTCGTAAAAACACATATTAAAATGAATGCTTTGCTCACAAATGGGCGAAGTGTCCCCATTAGGCCCTTACCATTAACTCTGTCCATTCCAACTCAAATTACATCACAAATATTCTAAGGGCGAACTTCAATTCCTTTATAACAGTTTCTTAACTTTTCATGTATATCTCTTTCTTTAACAATAAATATATGTTTTTATCCACTTCACATTTTCTCACTCATATTCTATTATGTGTTAATCCAAACTATGTTATTTGGAATTCAAGCCTATTAGACTCTATTGTTTCTTATACATGCTAAGGTGCTTAAGATGATTGGTGCCTATTGGAGAAGCTATACATGATCAGGGACAAATGAGCCCACAAGGAAGTCATTAGTGGCTTGGTCCAGAATCTGTTTGCCAAAACCATCTTGAGGCTCAACTTGATGAGTTTGCAGCAATAGCCAAAGCCCAAAACCTGCTAGAATTTGTCAAACAAAAATGATAGACTCTGGGTAAAATGGATATCCTTGGTCAATATTGATATTAAGAAGTTGTTAAAACTCAATTTTGTCTATATATACGGTAAAACTTCACTAAATTAATACTTGGTAAATTAATAATTTCTCTAAGATAATATTTTTCTCATGTTTAGATTTGGCCAATCGAAAAAATCACTCATTTCGATAAGATAATAAAATAATATACTTTCAGAAGAACCCTATATAAATATATGGTCCCATTAATATTATAAATTAATAATTCTTTAAAAGTACAAATATATTTAAGACAACTTAGTGAAATATGATTATATTGTGTTTGTTTTTTGTTAAAATTTAAATCTAGTGAAAACTCAATATATCTAATTTTTTCTTATTGCATCCAAAAGTTCCAGTGTGAAGAATTCTAGATGCGATAAGTTTTTTTTACGCGTAATTGATTTCAAAGGTATTATATCATCTTCAACTTCACCATCATCATTGTTTTTTCCGATGATATCCACAATTTCTTCTAAGTTCTGTATCTCCAAACATGCATACTTTTGATGTATTCATTGTACTTTATGTATAATAAATTTATTTTTCATGTGAATTCAATAACTATGATAAATAAATTAGTAAGATACAATCATTTTGATGTAATCAAAATTAACCTTCATTGAATCTCAAAATACTCTTTAAATTACTCACTTTGTCCCTAATTACTTGTCCACTTTTCCTTTTATAGTTGTCCCTAATTACTTGTCCATTTTGACAAATCAAGAAAAGACAAAAATATTTTACATATTATACCCTCAATTAATTATTTTAAAAAATGTAGAACTTCTTGAAAATCTCAAGTTTTTAATTCATCTACTTCATAATTAGTAGGGATAAAACGGTAAACTCTTTATGTCAATTATTGTTTTCTTAATAGGTGTGTCAATTCAAAAGTGCACAAGTAATTAGGGACATAGAGAGTAATAAATAATATTTCATGATCACCTATATTAATTTAGTGAGATTTTATTGTATATACATGTTGTTGCTTTATTTTATTCTACAACTATAAATGAAAGTCCTTTCTAACTTGTCACATATCATAAACTACAAAAGAAACACTACAATTTCAAGTTGTGGCGGAGCTACCGTTAACAACCTTTATTGTAGCCTAGTGGTTTCTGGCGAGTTGAAATTTTTGACTCCGCCGCTGACATTAGTCAAGTTTTAGTTCATTGTGTTCGAACTAAAACATCAATTTATATCCATAATTACAGGCTATTAGAACATTAATTTACCATGAAATAATAGGACAATTGAATTTCTTAACGAGTTGATTGGAATTGGGCTTTTGGGCCATCAAATCAGAAGTCTACCTAAATGCACCATTTCCTGGCTAATTTGCACTTCTAGTCATATTTTGTGGTGCTCTTTAATTTATGTTCCTCATGACAAATAATTTTATTTTTTTATAGTGTATAAGTTCATATTTTTGTATCATAATATACGTAAGTTATGTTTGGGCATCATTTGCACTTCTATTCATATTTTGTGGTGCTTTTTAATTTTATGTCCCTCGTAACAAATAATTTTTTTCTGACATATGAGTTCATATTGTCGTATCATTTATGTCTGGGAATGACTCCAATTTTTAAAGAACTTATTCCCCACTTAACATAAATTCGATGAAGAAAAGATCAAACATTAAAAGTCAGTCTACTTAAAAATAAAAAATAAAAATCAACTTATTTGAAGATCAATATGGTACAATTTTAAGCCATTCTCCTTTTTCCAATCCATTTTGGCTAAGTAATTAACTAGTTGCAAAGGCTGCAGGCTTTGTGAGAATTTTGGCCATAGAAAGTGAGTTTTTGTATTAATTTCGTTAGTTTTTCCTTTTAATATCTTGTATTCCCTTTTTAGAGATTTTGCTGTTGGATTCATGATTGGTATACACACACAATATACACATATTGTTTATTGAATGCAGTTATATTTTATTGATTTTTAGTTGGGTTTGCATACATATAATATATATACATCTTGTGATAAATTTATCTAACAAATTTATATACATTTGCTTGTATTGATAATCTTTGGTCCATATTACCTAATAAATTACTCATATACATTTGTATTAATATATATTGCTCCATATTCACCTAATAAATTTGTATTTATATATAAAGAAATTCAATGCTTTGGTAAAACAGAAAAGTCTTTTAACTAATACATACTCCAAACAAAATAAAATAATAGATCCTTATTTTTAGGAATATCCAGTAGCTGACATTAGAGTTGTCAATATGGGCTGACCCATTCCATCCGGGTTAATTCATACATGCTTTGCAATTTGACGGGCCAGACCGGGATAGCCCATTTTTTATGTGGGCCAGAATATGGTCGGGCTACGGGCTTTGCCGGGTCAACCCTCTTTTCTTAAAAGTTTATTTTTTTATAATTTTTTAAATTAAATTATACTTTAAAAATATTGTCATAAATATCGACTAGTGTTACTACTTGTTAATCAAATACATAAATAAAATTATCTATATAATATTTATTAAGTTTGATTTCAAGTAAAAACATAAAGCGCTAAATAGAAATGGGAAAAGGGTCAAATATGCCCCTAAACTATTCGAAAAGGTCTAGATATACCCCCCGTTTAAAGTTTGGCTCACTCGTGCCCTCGCCGTCCAACTTTTCGTCTAGATATGCCCTTGTGGGCGTTAAATCCCAAATGGAATTGCCACGTCATTTTTACATTACCACGTGACATTTATATTAAAGGGAAAAGGGTCAAATATACCCCTAAACTATTCGAAAAGGTCTAGATATACCCCCCTTTTAAATAAACTATCCGACCCGTTTTCAACAAAAAAATTCTGTAAATCTTGAAAATGAGTAAGTGACTAATAAAAAATAGAAAAAATATATAAAATTAACGCCAAAAATTCACAAATAAATATAGTAACCTTAAATTCAACAATTTCAACATTTTTTTAATTTTTTTTTTTGATAAATCCCGAAAATGAGTAATTGATTAATAAAAAGTATGAAAAATATAACCTAAAAATTCAGCATAAAGTCATTTTCATATTTTTCATATTTTTTATTAATCAATTACACATTTTCGTGATTTATCGAAAAAAAAAAATTTAAAAATTATTGAATTTAAGGTTACTATATTTATTTGCAATTTTTTGGCGTTAATTTTATAGTTTTTTTCATAATTTTCCTATTTTTTATTAGTCAATTACTCATTTTCGAGATTTACCGAAATTTTTTTGTTGAAAACGGTCGGGTAGTTTATTTAAAAGGGGGGGGGGGTATATCTAGACCTTTTCGAATAGTTTAGGGGTATATTTGACCATTTTCCCTTTAATATAAATGTCACGTGGTA
>JAJOOH010007665.1:0-10448 GCA_029582605.1 Solanum gracilifrons | reverse complement strand
GTCTCTTCATGAATCTTTCAAGACCATCAAATCTTCTTTTTCATCTTGATGAACTTGTACCAAACTAATATGACCATCGCTCTTTGATGAATCTTACACCGCCTTCAAAATTCGTTCTTAATTTTAATTAACTTATGTTTGGTATGTCACAAGAAGAAATTATGAAGAATATATCTATGATCTTCATCAAAGTGATGACCATATTATCACATCGTCTTTTTTATGTCCTCTCTTTTGATGGTTAAACACATGATCTATGAAAAAACTGAAGGAAAAAACCCAAAAAGGAGAAAAGATATACTAATTAAAAAAATGAGAAAACAGAAATAAACATTCAACAACTCCATAGATGATTGTTATTTATAGATTGATTAAGCTATAAAAATAAGTTAGAAGGGAGTTGAGGAAACTTGCTATTTAAGTAGAGAATGTAATAGATGGAGGTATTTTTGTAACTCATAACATATAATTAGATGTAGTAAATATGGTAGACTTTCTTTGAATTACATCAAACAAATTGATTAATGAAAAGAATGAAAGAAAAAAAATTCAAAAAAGGAGATAAATGATAAATAATTTTTTAGGTCATAGAGAGGTGATACATTACCTTGTCTATATCTAGCTTTATTAAATATGTAGATTTTGCTAAACCTGAATTCAAAATAATTTAACTCGCAAGTGCTGGATTAGCAGTAAATTATTATTTTAACTGAAAAGTTCAAAATGTCTTAATGAGTTTGGAGACAATTAAGAGGAAAAAAAGTTATCATTACCAAATAAATGAATAGAATTGAAGATATTTAGAGAATGGTTACCGAGGAGAATTGAAAAATATTATCTTACGAAAATTCTCAAAATTTTTAAGTTTGTGGGGAGTCCAAATCATCTTTCCGGTTAGAGTTATTTCTCAGAATACGAGTTATAAGTTGAATGACTTTATTGATATAAATATAAGATAAATGACTTTACTAGTTAATTTGAGTAGTTAAATGACCATTTGGGAAATTTACTCCATAAAAGGTTCATAAAAATGGTTTTATCTGAGTATTCAAGATTTAAGACAAACATTGACACATCATTTGATAAGTCTTAGCCTTTTAGTAGATATTTCATGTGGAGTTACTGAACTTTACTTTGAATTTTGAAGTTTGTTTACAGCTGGTTTTTATGCATTTGGTAAGCTATTAGTTGACCACTTGACACTAGTTTTTTGCTACAGGATTACACAATGAGGTTTATTTCTCTTTCGTTAAACATTGATGTAACCTGCATATGTGGTAGGGGAGATATTAATGTTTGGATGTAAATGTAAAACCTTGATGTTTTAATACATATGTCGTAGGGGATAGATTAATGCGGATGCGAGTGAATATGAATCTCAAGTTCTGGAGAACTAGTATCACTGCTATTAACTTGGAATTAGTTTCATATTTATGTTTGTAAATGCTTATTTGTTTATTTATCTGTTTGCAGTTAGTAAAACAGGCAATCATGCCTCGCGTTCATGGGTTGGCATTGAAAACGACTGTTGCTGCGGTACGTAGTCTAATATTTTGTGCAGGAATGTTATTGCATGAGTTACTCTAGAGCCTTGTGACTGAAAATGAAAACACCAGAAAATCCTGAATGTTGGGAATTGATATTCTTAGCAATTCTCATCTTCCAGGGAAAAATACTGCTTGCGTTGATAGGATGAGTGCTTTGGCATATCAATTTCCTGAACTTTTTGGGTCACATTAGTTTTTTTACCATGTGAACATACATACATATATTTTGTGGGTCACATTAGCTTTTTACCTTGTGAACATACATAAATCTTTCTTTCCTGATCCATGAGTTCCTTTTCTAGTGTCACTGATTGTTAAGCTAGGCAGTTCTTTTGGTTGGTGACCAAGTTGAAGTCACTGGTTGTTGATAAGCCAGGCCCTTCTTTGGGTTTGTTGACCAAGTTGAAGATTGATAGAGGAACAATTTTTTTCTCGTCAGGTGAGGGTCAATGCACTATTATGTTTGGGAGATATGGTCCACACGCTGGACAAGCCTGCGGTTCTGGAGATCTTACAGACAATCCAATGTTGTACTGCGGTTGATCGATCTGCACCAACTCTCATGTGTACCCTTGGGGTAGCCAACTCCATCTTGAAGAAGGTATATTTTATCTTGGTCAACCTTATTATTCTTGTTCGAAACAATAGTATCTAATCGCTTGCCTAGCTTTTACTTAATTTTACTTTTCCTCAGAATGGGATAGAATTTGTGGCAGAACATGTCCTTCCACTTCTCATGCCTCTTCTCATTGCTCAACAATTAAATGTTCAGCAATTTGCAAAATACATGGCTTTTGTGAAGGAGATTCTCAGGTATATTACCATTTACATCCATCCGCCAATACTCATTTTCTCTCGCCATATGTCATATGTGCATGTACACCTTTGAGAGGGGTGCTAGGAATTTCAGATGCTAAAAGAACATTGGTGAGCTGACTGGTAACTGGTATTTTCTTGTTCTGTGATTATTTCCATCATGAATAATTGGATTGGATACCAACTGCAAAACTTGTTTGCTTCAGTCTTTGCTTTTGCTCAGTGTTGTTAAAGGCACGCATAAGCCCTGAAATGAGGCTCAAAGCATGTTGAGCGCTTCAGTTCGCTTAAAGTGCGCTTCAATATTGTCATCAAGGTTCTAAGGCATACTTTTCCTTGCTAGTGATCCTCTTCTGAAGAGGCGACACTAAACAATTGATATTTTCTTTATTTTAACTTCTTTCAATTTCTTTGTCATATATTTGCCATTCATGCTTATAATTATTAGTTTTGAACTAAACATATATAAAAAAAAATCTATCTTTGCACCATTTTTCATTAAAGCCCACGCTTTATTGGGCTTTATTTGCGCTTAAAGCCCTAACGGACCTAAGAGCATTTTTGCTTTGGATAACACTGCTTTTGCTTAATGGAGACAACCCCCACCCCACCGCCACCCCACTGCCATCACCCCGCACACACACGCGAAAAAGAAGGTTGAAGAGGAAACCAAAGAAAACCGGTTTTACATGTACAGGAGTGTATGCCCCAAATTGCAGATCGGAAAGAGAATATGAATGGGAGGAATTGGGTTATGTCAGAACTCAGAAGTCTATTTGAATAGCCTTGGGCCATTTGTGGAGATTTCAATGTCACAAGGTTCCTATCTGAAAAAATAAATTGCAGAAGAACCCCAACAATGGAGGATTTCTCTGATTTCATTGAAGATATGGAGCTGATGGTGGACTTTCAGCTGGTGGTGGTGGTGTGCGATTATACTTGGATTAAAGGAGATAGGACTAATGCTGCTTCCAGAATTGACAGAATTCTTGTATCCAAAGAGTGGGATGACAGCTTCAGGAAAATCAAATAGGTTAGGCGGCAGAGATTTGTTTCTTATCACCATCCAGCGGCATTACAATGTGGTGAATGGGAACAAACCAAATCATATTTCAAATTTGACAACTGGTGGCTGAACACAAATGGTTTTGTGGATAGAGTTAGAGGTTGGTAGGAATCTTTTGATTTTACTGGAAAGCCTGATCATATCCTAGCATGCAGACTGAAAGCTTTAATAGATAAGCTAAAAGAATGGAGCAGGTCCACCCTAGGTGCAATCTGGGAATTCAAAATACTTAGATTTTGGGACAAATGGCTAACCTAGATGCAGTTCTGGAGACTAGACAGTTAACTGAAGAGAGGAGCCTATGTTGAAGGCAACTCTGCTGATGGATTATGAGGAACACCTTAAAAATGAAGAAAACATCTTGGAGACAAAGATCTAGGGCTCTTTGGCTTAAAGAGGGGGATAGGAATACCAGCTTCTTCCACAAAATGGCCAATGCACATAAGGGAAGCAATAATATTGACCAGTTAGGTGATTTAGAATACCACTATAGTTGAACCAGAGAGAATTAAGGGGTAGACCACTAATTTCTATCAAAAGTTATATTCAATTAACTGTCTAGTGATTACTGAAGCTGAGAGAAAATCTCTTCAAGGGGAATAAATGGAACAAGAAGTTTTCTCATGTTTGAAGTTGTCTGCCATGGATAAAGCACCTGGTTCAGCTTTCATTCATTAAAAACAGACAAATAATGGATGCCATCTTGATTGCTAATGAAGTGTTGGACTCCAGAATTAATCAAGGAAAGGAAGGAATACTATGTAAATTGGACATTGAATAGGCATATGACCATTTTAATTGGGAATATTTATTGGAAGTTCTTTCATGTATGGGATTTGGGAGGAAATGGATCAAATGGATGAGATTTTTCATCTCCACCGTCAGATTTTCAGTTCTGATCAGTGGGTCACCTGAAGGATTCTTCCCTCCCCAGAGAGGTCTGAGACAAGGTGATCCTCTGGCTCCTTTTCTTTTCATTATTGCTATGGAGGGTTTGAACAACAAGTGCATGTTGCAGATTTATGGATACAACGAGGGTGGAACATCCAATTTAGAAGGAATTTCAATGACTGGGAAATAGATAGAGTGAATGAATTCTTCAGAGTGCTAGAGGAGTTTAGAGGCATAAATGATGAAGCAGATAGATTATGTTGGAATGTGGACTGCAAAGGTATCTTTAAGGTTAGCTCTGCCTATAAATTTTTGAACCAAGAAAATCAACAGCCACAACAGTGGCGATGGAAGCCTATTTGGAAGGTATAGATACCTTTCAAAGTTGCTTGTTTCACTTGGTTATTGGCAAGGGAAGCTGTTTTAACTCTAGAAAACCTTAAGAAAAGTAAATATCCCTCTTTTCCAGATGTTACCTCTGTTGATGAAGAGGGTGAGGCAGTCAGTCTTCTATTTGTATAGAGAAGGACTATATCTCAGCTATGGAGGATCTTTGTCAGCCTCATGGGTATTGTTTAGGTTATGCTCAACAAAATCACATAACTATTATATAGTTGGGAGGAGGGAGCTGCAGACAGATAGATGGAGGTTTGTCCCAGCCTGTATCTGGTGGATAATCTGGAAAGAGAGGAATTCTAGATGTTTTGAGGAAAAAAATTGTGATCCATAGAAGATCAAGTTAAACTGCATTAAGCTTTTTTGTTTTTGGTGTAAACAGATATACTTTGAAGATACTGAGTCAATCTTTGACATCTTAGGCTCTTGTTAGGATTCAGTTCTTTATTTTTGACTTGTTGTAAACATGGTTTTCAGTACAACCTATGTACTGTCCTTGTCAATATACACAAATGTTACCTTCTCAAAAAACAAAAAAAAAGTGTATGAAATGGTATGTTGTAATGTATTTTCTTAGATTACAAGATTCTGCCCTTCTGTATGCCTAAGGACTTCCATTAGAGAACTTGCTAGATTTATTGGGTTCTTAATTTATATCATTTCCATTTATTTTCTTCTTTTTCATTTTCTTTGTCATGCACATTTTACAGGAAGATTGAAGAGAAGCGAGGAGTGACACTGAGCGACTCAGGAAATCCAGCAGTAAACATAAAATCATCTCTTACAGTTGATGCTCAGATGCCTGGACATGTGAACAAAACAAGTGCGAGTTCTCAGTCTACCACAAAACGCAGCCCGTCATGGGATGAAGACTGGATTCCACCAAGGGGATCTTCAACCACCGTGCAGTCTTCTACGACATTGCCTGCCCAGTCTACTACTGCAGGACAGTCGATCCAAGTTACTTCTGGACCTTCACAGTCATACATGACATCTGGTGTATCTAGTCAGCAACTATCATCGTCATGTCCTGCAGTTGATGTGGAGTGGCCTCCTAAACCTTCGTCATTTGGTACTACCATTCTAAGTGATTCTGAGAAACAATTAGAAAACAAGGGGGCATTCGGTTCAAGTCTCGATGATATTGATCCTTTTGCTAACTGGCCTCCCCGACCTAGTGGCTCCTCAGCTGCTTCTCACTCTTTGAACAATGGAACAATGGCCCCGTTCGCAAACAGACCCGTGTCTAACAATAGTGCAACTCTTCTTAATGGCTTGAACTCTCAAACAAATGGCCTTGATTCTTGGGCTTTCAGCACCCCAATTTCTTCTCAGCCCTTGAAACAGAATCAAGGGATTACATCACGCACTGATAGTATCAGTAGTGGTGGGGGTCTTGACTCACAGAGTTCACTTGGATTTATGAAACATAGTCAAGGGCCATCATCAGCTTTGGGTGCTTCTAGTGGTCGAGCAACCGATATTGGATCAATTTTTTCTTCGAACAAGGGTGAGCCGACTGCTCCAAGGTTGGCTCCTCCTCCATCAACTGCTGTCGGTAGAGGAAGGGGAAGAGGTAGGGGAAATCAAGGGCAACTCAGGTCCTCAACATTAGGGTCTGGTAATGCGAAGTCTCATCCAGAGCAGCCCCCTCTACTTGATTTGCTCTAATTGCCAATATGCAGATCCCTTGTGATGCAAGTCCGGTGATCTGATTAAAGATCAATCTGGAGAGCTGTTGATACCACGTGATTAAAGATTTTTGCTAGCAATGCCATGGAGAAACCTGTTCATACTCTTGCTGCATGGCAGTGTTTGCCTGGGTAGGCAAAGATTGTTGTAGAGTGACTTTTTGTAGAATAGTATGGCTGAGTTTTGGTTTTCCTTGTTTAGCATTTTTATTCTTAAAAAAAATCATTTAATTTGTTGAACAAGGGTTGCTTTGTAATAATTGTATTTTAAAAAGCAATTGGCTCTCAACGATGTTTAAGAAATAATGAAAGAGATGGGCGATGGGGCATTTCAATCTTTTCTCTAGAATACGGACTGAAGGCTTATGAAATTTGATTTCCTCTTTTATGAAGTGTTCTTCTCATCATCAACATTGGAAATTGATTTGGTAATGCAAGGTCTTTTCAGGGCAGAAGTGTGAGTATTATGAATAATACAGGGGTGGCATTGTAACCCTGTTACTGTGATAGTTGATAACTCTAGCATATATATAGTTCAGTTCAATGCAGTTGAAACAACATCAGATTCAGTTGATAGAATTAAGGAAATTCTGCAGTTATGAGAAGAACTGCCCATGCATGGGGTCCAAGAATGTTGTGGGCGGTACGTTTTCAAGTGCTATCTGATATTGTCACCTTTTGACTGAGAATAAATAAATGTGTTTTCAATGAGTTGATATTGTTACCTTTAGCAGCAAGGACGAATACTTTGTTCAACAAGTGATATAGAATAGGGAAAAAAAACTCAAGTATACAAATAAAGTATATTAATTACCACTATATGGTAATAGTTTTTTGTTTCACCTATATAACAGTAGTTTTTTTTCAAAGTTATTTTTATATTTTAAAAAAAAAACGTGAATTTGTGCTCCACGATTTATGGTATTCCTCATTTTTCTCAAATCCCATGATTTACTCAAAGTGGTTATAAATATTCTCTCCTACCAATAAAAAGTTTCTTAACAAATATAAAATTTTCTTTCCATTTATTCTGATTGACTATTCAATCATGGATACCAACAATTATTCAATCCTAATTCAACATAGAAGATGTTGGGACGCATCAGGTGTTAATTATACTTTCAATATATAATTGGTGTTTTTTTAATCGTGTAATTGAAAAACATGATCATTGTTGTTGTAACTCACCAATTCCGTTATTTGGATTTTATTTTTTTTATTAATTTTTCTGGTTTTTTCTATGGTTTTGAGATTCGGACATAAATAATATTTAGTGATTGTCTTTTGATAATTGATTTGGTGAAAGTAATCTTTTTTAATAATAAAAATTATGGACTGCATGTTCAGTATACTACTGGTTTTTTTTGGTGTCATTCGATATAGGTTTTATTGTTCATGATTATGGTGAACGTATAGATTAAATTTTGGTACATAATAATGGTTTAAACACTATATTTACGTTAGAAATCACTTTTTAAAAAATAAATTTTGTCTATCATGAGTTGTTTAATTAATGGTGTAATATAGGTTGTTGATATTCACCCATTCCAAATTTTTGAATGTTTTTAATTAATTCTTTAGTTTTGGTGAATATTTATTGAATATTTAGTGATTATCTGGTTTGGTAATTTATTAGGTGAATTTAATTGTTTTTAATTATCAAAATGTTGGACTGCATTCAGAGTTGGTTTTATTTGGTGAAATTAATCGTTAAATTTATTTGGTGAACTGCTGATATTTTTGGTCTCATTCAGCGTTGGTTTTATTGTTGTACATGATAATGATGAACATAGTGATCATATGTTGGTACGTGATGGTGCTGTAAACACCATATTTAAGTTTAAAAATATCTTGTCAGCAAAAACATGCTTTAAAACATAATATAAAATTTGAAAACGTTGAACTGACCATTTTGTTTGACGAGGTTCACAACAAATAATCCCTAATGTTTTGGTGTGAAACAAATAGATACGTTGATTACGATATTAAATGTGTGATATATGATGTGTAGTTGCGGATGATTTCAACATGATGACATTGCTTGTAGTCATGCAGTTGCAGCTATCAGATACAGAAACAAACATCGCGAAGATTATTGTTCAGCATATTATAGTAATAAGAATTTTCAAGATACTTATGCAATTTCAATAGAACCATTGCCTTGCGAAAGCACTTGGAATATTCCATCACATATTTTGGAATAAGAACTGCTGCCACCAATTACAAGAAAACAACCCGGCAGACCACCAAGTAACGACCGTAAGATAGGATTCAACGAAAGAAAAATACAAGAGGAGTAAAGTAACTTGTAGTAAATGTGGTACATCAGGACATAACAAAAAGACTTGCCCTAAGTTTGCTTATCAAACTTAACAATGATGTATTATTTTGCAATTTCTTGGATGGTTTTTCTTTATTCTTCTTCCAAAACTTCTAGAATTCTTTAAGAATGATAAATGCAGTTTATTACAACTTTGGTTGTTCTTCAAAGTTACATGTAGTTGGTACTATCGTGTTTGGTTGAAATGCATTTATTAAATACCAACTTAAAACTTAAAAATAAACAACAACTACTTAGAGTAGTTGAAACAAAAAATAATACAAAAATATCAGTTAAAAATTTATTGTCGTGTTTGGTTGAAATGTTGTTATTAAATACCAACTATTTGGTATATTGTTTGGACAATACCTAAAAAAATGTTACCCAACAATAATCATATCATATATATAAAAGAACCCTAGGCCCGCCTACGTGGTACCACCACAAATCAGGATTCTTTTTTAAATTATTTATTTCCAAAGCTAGCCTTCTCTTTCATGAAAAGTTGTTAGTTTTATGAAATGTTGTGAATTTTATGAAAAGTTGCGACTTTTATGAAAAGTTGTGACTTTTATGAAAGGTTGTGACCTTTTCGAAGGGTTGCAACTTTTCCAAATAGTTGTGACATTTCCGATAAGGCACAACAAACATTTGTTCACACTATCCTTTATTTTTTATAAATGGAGGGATTTCCTCTCATTTTAAAACAACAAAAATTCTGAACTTCTTATTCTTCTTCTTCTGCACAATTAAATATCTGCGTACTTTGCTCCAGTTTAGTTACTCACGGACACCATTGCTTATGTTACAGATCCTGGTATTTTTTTTAACAATCATAAATTTATGCTCGTGTTATTAAGGATAAATGATAAGATGTTATAATTTTCTTTTTCCCCTTTACATTGGTGATGTTTGTTACTACGTAATCTTGTATGTAAAATAATATAATGTTTTAGTTTTAAAGACTGATAGATTTTAAGTATTATTTATAAATTCTGTGATATTAAATTCTCGCGCGAAGCGTGGGTAATTTTACTAGTATATAAATAAAAGAGAACCTTAGGCCCATCTACGTGGCACCACCGCAAACCAGAATTTGCTTTTAATTTATTTATTTTCAAAACTAGCCTTCTCTTTTCATTAAAAGTTGCGACTTTAATGAAGAGTTGCGATTTTTAAGAAAAGTTGTGACTTTTATGAAAAGTTATGACTTTAATGAAGAGTTGCGCATTTTATGAAAAATTGTGACTTTTATGAAAGGTTGTGACCTTTTCGAAGGGTTGCAACTTTTCCAAATAGTTGTAACCTTTCTGATAAGACACAATAAACAATTGTTCACACTAACCTTTGTTGTCTATAAATAAAGGGATTTCTCCTCATTTTAAACAACGAAAATTCTACTTCTTCTTCTTCCTCCTCCTCCTCTTCTTCTTCTTCGTCCTCCTCCTCCTTCTTCTTCCTCCTCCTCTTCCTCCTCTTCTTCTTCTTTCTCCTCTTCTTCCTCTTCTTCTTTCTCCTCTTCTTCCTCTTCTTCTTCCTCTTCTTCTTCCTCTTCCTCTTCCTCTTCCTCTTTTTCTTCCTCTTCTTCTTCTTCTTCCTCTTCTTCTTCCTCTTCCTCTTCTTCTTGCTCCTCTTGCTCTTCTTCTTGCTCCTCCTCTTCCTCCTCCTCTTCCTCCTCCTCCTCCCCCTCCTCATCCTCCTCCTCCCCCAACTCCTCCTCC
>JAJOOH010007664.1:0-19110 GCA_029582605.1 Solanum gracilifrons | reverse complement strand
TGATGATATATTACTATATTCCAAAACACAAGATGAACATATAAGATTATTAGAAAAATTTATACATATTATAGAATATTCAGGCATAAGTCTAAGTAAAAAGAAAGCAGACATAATGAAAAACCAAATAGAATTCTTAGGAATACAAATAGATAAAAGTAGAATAAAAATGCAAACACACATAGTACAAAAAATAATTAACTCAAATGAACAACTAGATACAAAAAAGAAATTACAATCATTTCTAGGACTAGTAAATCAAGTAAGAGAATACATACCAAAATTAGAAGAAAATTTAAAACTATTACAACAAAAATTAAAGAAAGATGTAGAATACCAGTTTGATAAAAAAGACCAAACACAAATACAAAAAATAAAACTATTATATAAGAATCTACCTAAAATATATTTTCCGGATGAAAACAAAAAAATTACTTATATAGTTGAATCAGACGCCAGTGAAAAAAGTTATGGAGGAGTCTTAAAATATAGGTATGATAACGAAAAAATAGAACATCATTGTAGATATTATTCAGGAACATTTACTAAAACAGAAATAAGATGCGAAATAAATAGGAAAGAATTATATTCAGTATATAAATGTTTACTATCATTTGAACCATATATTGTATATAACAAATTTATTATAAGGACCGATAATACACAAGTAAAATGGTGGCTGACAAGAAAAATACATGATTCGGTAACTACGAAAGAAATGAGAAAATTACTATTAAATATATTAAATTTTACATTTACTATTAAAGTGATAAAAACCATTTACTCCGAGAACACCAAAAAACACATTGGCAATGGAACCCCAAACCTCAACCGATGCAGATAGCCTACAAAACGAGAAAAAAATATATAACCATGTTACGAGAACCTATATTGAAAATATATACAAAATCCAAACCTTTTTAAACCGTAATCCTAGATCCACTACAACCAAAGAACCAAATCAAGACTACCTAACCCAAAAATTACAAGGTTATAGCAAATTAAATGCACAACCAAAAACTAACGCCAATTTAGTAAGAACATGTTACAATTATGGACTATTAAATATCGTATATACATACGATGGAGAAGAGATAAGTGGAATACCAGAATTACACAAACTATTCGTCACATATAAAAGAATTACCAAAGGAAATTTATTTTATATAAAGTTTTATACAACACCAGCGGAGATATTATACGAGGAGATAAAACCTCCAATTCAAGTTATAAAGATAAGATTAACCAAAGATATGATTATACCTGATGATATTGGACAACAAGAAGATATACAAAAAATAGAGATACCAAGTTTTTATGACAATAAAAGAATAATTTGTATGTCAACTATTATACAAGAGTTAGCAAATAATTATTTGAACGGAAATGTTATATGTAGTTACTACTCTAGAGACCAGTTAATGATATATTCAAATTCAAGAGAACTAAGGAAAGCAGATATGGATGAAGTCCAGCGATGAATTTTATCATTATTAAAACTAGAAGAAAGACCTACGACAAGAGCACTCAAAGCAGGATTTATTTCGCCAGAACTATTAACCAGATATTGCAAGCTAATTGGACACAAATATCCTGATCATCTATGTTTAAATGTAATGGAGAAGACAACGTGATTCCCGATGTCCAGCTAGAATAAAGTCAAGATAAACAAGATAAAGACAACTAAAGAGATAGGCAAAGAAGATATATTTGGCCAAAAAAGCCAAAAGCAAATAGTGAATAGTACTATTATTGTAAATTATTAGTCTTATTGTAAGAAAGTGTAGTGTAAATTAGTCAACAATGTAGTATGCATATTAAAAGTGGGTAGGTGTGGTAGTGTAAAAAAGTCATAAGGTAAATAGTACTATGTAAGAAAGTCATGAAGTAGTGCATTATTGTACAATGTAGAGATAAGATTGAATTAGTAAAGTGCAGTAGATAAGATTTCCTTTCTATATAAAGTAAGGAAGATGTAACATAAAGGATAGACTTTGAATAAAGGAAGCACTTTCATAAAAAAAAACACTCTCTCAAATATTTAAATACTTAATAGTTAATGGAGCAACCCTCAGATATGATAGATAGGCAAGAGGCAAAGTATATTGTTCAGCAAATATGCAGAACTAATTTCATATATTCCTGAATAACATATATATGATTAAATAAATTTATGTTAGTTATTATGTATTAGAATTATTTGAATCATGATTTCTAATTTATTAGCACACTGGAAACAGGGAGAAAACTTCTATACTATGTCATCCTAATGTTGAAATCGGTAGGCGAGGAAAGTTGTTTAGGGGAGTAAACAAAGTTGAGGCACTGATAAGAGGGAAGTATCCGCTAAAGTACAATGCTAGTAGTGACAGGAGAACATGATAAACAGATAATCTAGTTCATAATGATCTGATATGAATTTAATCAATTATGAATATGATAGGAAGGAATAATTGAAAATAAAAACCTGCATGATAAAGAACATCACTATATACATGCATGATGAAATAATAAAAAACTATGAAACTTTAATCTTATATGTACTTAAAGATATAGAAATAATTGAATTAAGAAGAATAATATGGGAAAAAATATTTAATGATAACGAAATAGAAGATATATTAAACCAACAATGGTATGAAATAGACCTACATGATTTAAACTTCGAAAGAATAGAATGGTATGATTTATAAATAAATTCAGATTAAAATGAACTACGAATATTTACATTATTGGACAGAATTTATGGAAGATATAAAACTATTAGAACAATTAATGGAGGAAAATTTATATATGTATCTAAGAACCCAAGATATGTTATATCTAGAATAAATCATAAATAATATTAAAGAGATATCAAGATTAAGACACTTAGCAAAAGAATATTATAATAAAATATTTAGCCAAACATAAAATGAATTCCTCACCTACCAAA
This sequence comes from Solanum gracilifrons, assembly GCA_029582605.1. NCBI lineage: Eukaryota > Viridiplantae > Streptophyta > Magnoliopsida > Solanales > Solanaceae > Solanum > Solanum gracilifrons. The sequence continues at coordinate 16,175 of JAJOOH010007664.1, read as the reverse complement.
ATTGGTACACTTACCAAAAATACCCAAAATACCATGAATTCCTCACCTACCACACTACCTACCACACTAGCAAAAATGTCATGAACTCCGTGAATTCCGCACCCCCCGAAAAATTTCTTTATTCATTTATAAATTGTGTTGTAGTTTATATTCTAAGTTTTCTATTTGTATTTGTACATATAAAATAGTTTTTCTCTGTGTTACTATAGATTTTTTACAAATTCCTGCGAATATGTTACTGTTAAGTCTATTTTGCTTATGTCTCAATTCTTGTCTTTTTGCTATAATTATTTTAGTAAGTTTTTGTCTATATTCGTTATTCTAGCTATTCATTGTCTCTTTAAATATTGAATATATTTATATTCTATTTTAGATATATTATTTACTCTTTTTGCTCCTATTTTTTGTTTACACGGTGTTGTGAACCACCAGTGTGTTTTTAGTATTATATGTGGGTATAATTTTTCTAAAAATGGCATTCCTAACAGCATATCTTTTGTAGTCAATTCAAAGTTATATATTTTCTCTATAGTTAATATCTTATCCCACATTTGCATTTTATGAAAAATAACATAATGGATGAAAGAAAGTGAAAAAATTACACAAAAATTAGAAAATATAAAAGAAGAAGACCCTAAGATAGAAGTAATTATATTATCTGTAGATAAAGTAAAAATAATCCAAGATAAGTTAGAATTATTATATAGTTAAGATCCTTTACAAGGATGGGAAAAACATAAAACAAAAATAAAAATTGAGCTAATTGATAATAATAGTATAATAGCCCAAAAACCATTAAAATATAATTTTAATGATTTAACAGAATTTAAGATACATATAAGTGAATTACAACAAAAAGGGTACATACAAGAAAGCAATAGCAAGCATACAAGTCCAGCATTTATAGTAAATAAACATAGTGAACAAAAAAGAGGCAAAAGTAGAATGATTATTGATTATAGAAATTTAAATGCAAAAAAAAATTCATCTATTGCACATTAATCCTTTAGTTATAACATTAAAAATTCTCTTAGTTATTACTAATTATTACAAGTTTTAATCACTCTCTTATGTTATGTAGTTATAATATTATGATTTCTCATAGTTATACCGCCCCTATATATGTGATAACACGGTGTTGTTATTTTTCGGTGGATGAATCATAATTGGTTGAATAAATTGAAAAATGTTTACAAGTATATGAACTATATCTTTGTTGGTTATATGATAAACATGTGATTATATATATGATTTCATAGATAGGATTTATGTTTCAGTTTTAATTTTTAGTTTTTTGGTAAAAAAAAAAGAAACTTTTCTTAGTAACTATTGAAAGTCAGATAACTATCTTTGATTTAGGTACACATACAATTGAGAAGTTAAATATGAGAGCCAACAAAAAGAACGTTATCTATTATGTTATAACTTATAAAATAAAAATTAATATACATAAATAGTTCTAAATATAAATATAGTTGTTCTCCACATGTTCATATGACATCTAAACAAATTAAGTGGAATACACATGCAAAGCACATCTGGTTAGATGACAAGAAAAACACACAACAAATATTGTCTATAAGGTAATATTAGTGAGATACCACTAATTACATGATTGAACCTCATCAAATTGAAATAAATATATAATATTGCATTTAACTAATAAAAATTTTCATTGACCATCTTCATAGGTTCATGTGAGTAAGATATACATATATATATATATATATATATATATATTACACTGCCATTTTCTTTGAACCATGCACATTACTCCTGAACAAGTGAGTATTTGAACTTTCTGCCTTAGAGCTGGCTCAGTGAACCTTGTTTTTGCACTTTTCCTTTATACACGGGGTGTGATCAACCTCAACCTAGGCTTTTGGCCTGAGTTGTGGCATCGTGTCTTCGGAGACCCAACAATACAACATCAAATGGGTAAGAAAAAAATCAGTTTCAAGGCTCAAATAGGGTTCAAGGGTCATGCTTTTCATTTGGTAGTTTATTTTTGGTTTTAAGTGGGCTTAGCAAAAAAATGACCTAATGATCACTTCCTATCCAGTTATTTTAAGACTCTACCAAGACTACTTAGGCAAGTCCTAGCTTCTGTACCAGTGTTAGACTTCATTCAAACCTCACACTCACACGACACATATTTACACTTTTCAATGTTTTAGTTAACCGATTTATGTTTCAAGTTAGTGATGTTCAGCCCATGAATATCTCAGATGTGATACAAAGAGCCTAACATTCGGATTTTCAGATTCAGGAAATCTTTGTTAGTATTTCAGACACAACACATGTTTAGGATTTACCTGCTGCTAGAAAATGTTAACAACTCAAAACACACCGAATTTTTACACAAAAAGAGCCAACCTCCATGAATGGTCACATCTATTGGCTGGTTGCGCACCACCCCATCCCCATAAAAAAAGACTTTTCCCTTAAATTAATGAAATAAATACGCGACTAAGGTTGTGAGAAGGGGTCATACCTTCGGCGCACTACCCAACTAACACCGCATCTAGCCTCTATATCTCAAGTGCTGCTTCTTCCCTAGCTAGTTTCCTGGACTCCTTGCGTGCTTTCTTGTGCTGACTCCATTCCTTTTTTGGAGAGGTTTATTGGTTTCTCTTCATCAAACTCCACAACCTTCTGCTTTCTCTTGCTGGATTTGTCTTCGGGATCTTCGCCAAAGAAGTCATGAGGGCCTGAGTGGTAGGAGGCTCGTTGAACAGGCTCATTAAGGAATCCGGAACAACTAGAGGGGGCACATTAACTGGCTTATCTGCCAGTTTTTGTAATCTTAGCTCTCATCTCTTCCAACTGCGCCTTCAACTCCTCAACATCTACTAAACCGGCAATGTGTAACTGATTTTGCACATGAACCTCGAGACCGCCCATCCTTTCTTTCAGCATAGAAAGCTCCTTCCGCATCTAATACTTCACCCACTTATCTGCGACTAACACATCTCTCTGTACTACCCAAGGTAGTTTTAGCACAATTGATACGCTCAAATTACACCTCCCTAAAGAAGTACAAGCGATCGTTATCAAGTAAAGAACCCAACTTGTAGGTTGGGGTCGATCCCACGAGGAAAATGGTTTAGACTTTACTTTAACCAACAATTATATTCAATTACCCAAATTACTTCCAGAAACAAGAAATAAAGGGGGGATTTGTGAAACAAATTATAAGAGTTCAGTAAGTAATCAATAAACAAAATTTAATTTCGGTTTTTTATCAAGATGAAAAAATTAACTAGGGTATACATGTTCACCACAAGCTCATAACGGAGTAATTCTAGTAACCGCAATTCTTTCCTAGTGTATTACATGCAAAGTGATAAGTTAGGTATCTCTAAATCCTTGATCCGGTATCTAAAGAATTTCACCCCGCACCTTGATCCGGCTACGTGTGTATAATTTACTAACCCTTACCATTACCTCATATTAGACTTCATAATCAATGTTTGACTTAGTTATTACTTCGCACCAATCGACACTAGCCTATTAGATAGTATCACACTAAATCTATGTTGATAATTCTTTTCTTGTTGATTATCTCCTTGATCTGGCAAGTAGCAACAAGGCGAGTTCTAATGCGTGCACCCGTTAAAAAGACTTTTAAATGAAAGAATTATCAATGCATGCATAACACTATTCAAGAATTACTTATTTACTATTCATACTTTTTTAATCGCTCATGGATCCCACAACCCTAGTTGTGAAGTTTAGTTACCCATAATAGCAAGAACACAATTCATAATATTAGATGAAGAAATCATGAACTTACGTAAAAAGAATAATAAACCCAAAATTTCAACTTGAATTGCAAAGCCAAAATATTCGAAACGAATGTCCTCAATAATTGCTAGGGTTGCAACTTAATCTCCAAAGTCACAAAGTAAAACTAGAATAATAATGTCTAACCCCCAAAAACGAGGTTTACATGCCCTATTTATAGAAAACAAATCCTAAATTAAAAGGGAAACAAATTAAGGAAAGTTTTGTTCAGGTACGCGTCTTCAATCCACGAGACCGACTTATGGACCGTCGATGGATCTACGGTCCGTAAGTCCCTTTCGTCAATCAGGACTTGGAAAATATTTCAGCTTTCAAAAATCAGCTTCTCTGAAGCAGACGACGGATCAGCAGTACGGACTGTAGATCGATCTACGGTCCGTCAATCTCCTCCGTAGCTTCATACTTAGAATCTTCAAAAATCAGGTACTAGAACCCTCGCAGTATCACTCTACGGATCAACAGTACCGTCCGTAGATCAATCTACGGACCGTCAATGGACACCGTGGTTCCACACTTAGTCAGATTACCCTGATTTGTCCTCAATACCATTCCTGCTGATCTACGGTTATCACCTACAGACCGTTAATGGACCTACGGTCCGTAGATCACCTCTGTCAATGCCCTGTTTCTGCATTTCTTTCAGTTGTCTCTATACTTCCGCGCCTAAACATCTTTCCTGCAAAACATGATAAAAACACATGAAAACCAATATAAAAAGGCCCTAGACACACACAACTTGTAAGTGAAATGTATTAGAAATACCGTAAACTCACGGTATATCAGTACCCTCTACTTAATTTCATTGTTTGTCCTCAAGCGACGCACTACGACTCTAAACGACACTTGTATAGAAGAAAGCATTTTCAAACCCAAGCAATCACATGGCTCTCTACCCTCCTCATTGTTCAGGTGCACATTTGTTTTCTTAGACTCGACAAGCCAATTCATGTGGATCACACAATGACACAGATTGACCAACTGACACACAGCATACACTTTCTCACTATCACCAAAATATCAACTTTCCGTCAATGTAACTAGTGCCCTTACTTCAAACGAAATCCCTTTTCCCAAGAATGAATGACATTCATGGTACAAGGATTTATTCAACACTCACGCTCAGAAGTAATTTCAAATACAGTTAGTGCTCAATGCCATAAGCTTGCCCTTATTTTCACTGCTTAGACTCTCCAAAATAGACTCTAGGATCACTATAGGACTTTCTTGGCTTGTAACGTAGGCTCAAGGTCAGGTGTGTTACATTTGTGTACTGCTTAGTGACTTTCTGCCCCCCTTGACATTACACTCGGCTTCCAACTTCTTTTTGCCCTATTTTTGTCATCCTATCGTTTTACTTTCTTTCCCTTAATTTTCTTCAACCACGAATGTGACTTCAGACTTTGTAGCTCTTTTTGCTTTTATTTTATTTTTTTCATTTAGATTTCAACAAGTCACATCCTTTCTTTTCTCTTTTTTTTTCTTTTTCACATCACTCTTTTCATACCTATTTTTCTTTCATTTCCCTCTTCCATCTTCACCCTCAACTTATGGATTTTCCATTAGTTGAGGTACACAATACCCGACGTCAGGTCAGGGCCAAGATTGAAGTTACTTTTTACATTAGCCACCCTCAACTTAGGCTTTTGGCCTAAATCGAAGTGCATATGTCCAAGGAGGGACTGGGGCCAATATAGTAGATTATGGGAAAGTGAGTTCAGCGTTTAGAAAGAAATGGTTTAATTTTAGGCTCAAATTATTTGGATCAAAGGGAGCATTTATTTCATTTGGTTGGATCCTTCTTTTAGGCGATTTGTGAATTTTTCAAAACAATGGTCTATGATCATTTCCTAACCTCTAGATTGAATTGTCTTAGCAGGACTAACCAGGAAAGTTCTAGTTTTGCACAAAAACTATTTGAACACTCAACGATTCTCACACACTCTTGGCACATAGTTCCATCATCAGGTTATCAGATTACCCGGTTCTGGTTTCATTTTAAGTCATGCCATAAAGTTAGTTCATGATTATGTCATACTCAGAGCCGACACATTCAACTTATCGTAGTCTACAACTTCTAGCACACATCACAAAATATGAAAGGTATCATTTTTCATAAGCCATCATGCTTCTTTATTTTTCATGCTTCTACAAATACGATCCTAACACATGACGGTTCAACAGAAATTAAACAGTCTCTTGGAGAAAAAGAACACAGGCCAGAAAACCCCAAGAGAGAATTCATGAGTTGGGTTATTCAGACTTCACCCAATCACTCACAATCCATTTACCTCACCCCTAACAAAAATAGATGCTATTGTCCCCAATGCATACAAAAACAGTAAAAGAAAATGGATTGGGTGAAGCAAACTTGTGGCGCAAAGCGCTGGCGAATCATCAACAAGAAAGGGGGTCCGGTTTCCCGGAGCCCGCTGGAATAGTGGTGGTGGCACCCTCAGTAGTGCCCACATCTGCAATCATAGCACTCTTAGTAGTGCTCTCGATCAATCTCACCGCACCATCAGTGGTGCTCACTACGTTCCTCAAAACAGGCTAAACCTCTGCAACTGGGGGCAGAGCTCGATGCCCGTGCAAATCTCTCGTGCACTCTCTGCTGGCGCAACTCTTCGTCGACAATCAAAGCCCTCCTAGCCTCCTTCTCCTGCCGACGCTGTCTCTTCTGAGCTTTCTCTTCCTCTGTGCGATGAGAACGGTGCCGCTTGCCTTTGGCATGTGTCGGTGCAGGTCCCTCCTCGACAGTCCCACTGAATAGAGCCTCTAGCACTGTATCATCAGCCAGTGCAATAGGAGCAGCCTGAGTCTCAACTGAAGGTGCAACAAGAATGGCATCAACGTCAGTCCGGAGGCTGGCTAAGTGAGCCTGCAAAGCAGATAGGTCTATGGCCGGAGCTGATCGCTCAAGGACTCGCAACTCAAAGGCATCAAGACGCTTATTAACAGCCTGGACCTTCCGGTCCATCATCCCCTCCATCATGTGCTCCATCCTAGCCTTGGACTCGACTATCGACTTGTGCATCCATGGCTGGATGTGATGCAGCAGTGTGGCCATCTGTGCCTCTAACTTCTATACTCTGGCCAACAGGACAACAGTAGTTCCTAACTGTGGTGTGGACCGGGAAGAGCTAGGAGCCATACTCGCTGCCTGAGATGAAGAGCCCGGGACAGTGTCGGCATGGTCTGGGATAATGGGGTCACCGCCCTGTTCCTGCCCCACTGTGTCTACAAGATCGGTACCCAAGGGAGGTACCTCAATCTGGGATCTCTGCGAGGTACTGCCACATTTGCCTCATCACGAATAAGGCCGATGTCCAATGCCCTGTACGGTGGACTAACTTGTCACAATGCCAGATCGGCACTCCAGAGTCCCTGCACAAATGAAAAATCAGACATGGGAAGGGGTAAGTAGTAGAGGTCCTGAAATCCCTCTCGTGAATCTCTGTCAGCAGCATGCGGGCAAAGTCGATCTCTACTCCTACTACCAATGCTGCAACCATCACCGCTCTGTCCCAAGTGACTTGATTGTCAGCTTTTGTAAGCGACACTCTGTTACGTACCAGCAGCCAGAAGAACTTGGTCATAAAATTTAATGTGGCCTTCCGGATGCCCAACCGTGGAGCGGCGACCCATTCCGCATGCTCGCCATCTGCAGCAATGTACCTGGACAACCATAGTAGAACAGCCTCTCGCTGCTCAGCGTTCCTCTGGAAAGCGTCACTCCGTACGATGTCCCAGCGGTAATCAAACTCTGAAGTGTTAAGAGACCAAGAGTGGCCCGTGGTAGGACCATATAGAAAACGACTAATGGTGGCAGGTGATATGTCCACCGGACAACCCCGGACCATAGTGGAAGTGAGAGGATCTTGGGCTAAGGGGTTTGACCTTTTGGTAATCAAGCCGCGGAGAGTGGCGGCATATGAGGCACAAAACTCTCGCACCATCTCCTCACTATACGTCCCTGGGTGTCGAGCCATCCAGTCACACTTGTGATTGTTAAACAGCAGGTGGATGTCTAGGACAGTGTGCAAGCTACTTGTGAGGACTCTGCGCTCCTCTGTAATAAGTCGGGCCATTTTCTGTTTGTCATTGATCATCTTGGGATCCCGATATATTTGCCATTGGCCCTCTACGCACCATCTATTTGGCTCGCCGGCTACTGGAGTGGGGTTATCATTTCGTGGTATAGGTATGGACTCCGATCTAGTTGCTTCATCAGACGAGGTTACTTGGTTATTCTCACCAGATTTTGTGGCTGATTTAGCACTGGACCCTGCAGCATGGTCAGGCTCAGATCCTGAAGGATGGGGAGACTCGGAGCCTGAAGCATGGTCGGACTCAGATCTGGACATAGACCCCTCTGAACTGGAAGCAGCCCTAGTTGGTGATCCGATCAGTGTGTGATCCTCATCAGATTGGGAGACAGTGACTACGTCGGGAAGCACCTTCCGGGGGGTGCCTCTGGTGCCTTGAGGTGCAGTGAGAGAAGTCCTAGGGTTGAGAGGAACTTATGATGGATTTGTGTCGGTGTCTGTGTCCTCATCGATTAACCGGAAACTAGAGGCAACAGATTTGGATTTGCCCCGTTTTGAATAGGTGACCATCTTCTTGGGTGCCATCGTACCTGCGGGAACGATATTAGTGCCAAAACTAACCTTACGCAACAAAAAAAACCTTTAGAATTGGTAACGACCCTCAACTAAGTCCACAAAAAAAAATTAGACAGATGTTATAGTGGTCATCCACGGAGGAGACCTACGGTCCGTAGACTGATCTACGGTTCGTGGACCTCTTCCGTGGATTAGGTGGACTGTCATCTAGGACGTAGATGGAAACCATAGAAGTGCAGAACGGTCCGTGGATGGACCTACTGACCGTAGTCCACATCCGTTGTTTCACGCTTAGTGAAATTTTTCATGTGCATCCATTTACGAACCCCATCTACGGTCCGTAGATGGATCTACGTTCCGTAGATGGGGTATCATGTATGCCATCTGTGCCAGGGATCATACAGTTTTTTGCCTTATTTTCCAACATTAACACAATCTCATCATGCATTTACAACATTAAATTATGCTAGTTCTTCATTCTTAAGATTCCGACTGATTATTTTACCAAACAATTTAGACTGGATGTGGAACCCTAAGTCGAAACCAACATATAGTTTTACGATCACATACAATAATGCTACACAATCACTATCTATCGTTCCAAGGGCATTGTAATTTTCAAGTTTATCATGCAATTTCATCTAACAATTACCCAAGGTCAAGACCCAACTCCCGACTTTCTACATTCAATCTATGAATCGAAATTCAAAGTGAGGGGAAAGTCTATTACCTTACAAGCAACGAGGAGTGGGATGATTGCGTGATGACACTAAGATTAGCAAGACCAAGGAGTCACTTCTTCGTTACTGACCAAACACCGTACCCTTTTTGATAGATTATGGGATGGGTTGTTTTTGAAATGGAAAGGAAGTTGGGGAATTATGGAAGGGATGATGTTATGGGGGAGTTATGGAGTGATTTAGGGAGGTTATGGGATGTTAGAAACGGTTTTGGGAGTAATGGAGGGAAGAGGAATGGTTTAGAAGAAATGGAGATTTTTAAATAGAGGGTCCGGGTTGGGTCAGTCAGCATAAGGGTTTGGACTCACGAGACCCCGTCTACGGTCCGTGAGTCCATCTACGGTCCGTAGATCAGGACCGTAGATCACTCTTTAACTTAGAAAAATTTAAACTTACCTGGGATCTACGGACACCGTCCACGGTCCGTGAGTGAAACAGCGGACCGTCGATGGGGTCCGTAGACCTCTGCACCAGACCATTTTTTTGCAGATTGTTCGTGGTGTTCCTGCACATGTAGCAACCAACAGGCTATTCTTTTTACATTTTCTGGACCCTTTTTAGACACGGACCCTATTCTAATTCTAGCCAACACTAGTACAAAACTAAAACGACTATCAAATTTGATACAGGGAAGAAATCAAACAACGCAAACTACTAGAGACAAACTACATCATATCGTTGGCTAGATTGTACATCTTCGGTTGCCTCCCAAGCAGCACTTGATTTAACGTTGCGGCACGACGCAGGCCTCTTGATTTCTCAGATTTCATCAAGATTGTAGGCCTCAATCACTTCTTGCATAGTTTCAGCATTTCCCAAATAGATCTTGATCCTTTGCCCGTTTACCATGAACCTTGTTCCATCCTTTTTTTCTACCTCAACCGCCCCATGGGGGAACACTTTTGTGAGCAAAAATGGCCCAGTCCATTTGGACTTGAGTTTGCCTGGAAACAGGCGCAACCGAGAGTTGAATAGAAACACAAGATCACCAACAAGAAATTCTCGCTTTTCAATTCTTTGATCATAACACCTCTTCATCTTCTCTTTGTACAAGGCCGAACTTTCATAAGCTTTTAGGCGAAACTCATCAAGTGTATTCAAGTCATCCATTCTTTGATTAGCTGCGGCGCCCCAGTCCAAATTTAACTTCTTCATTGCGCACATCGCCTTATGCTCTAGCTCTACTGGTAAATGACAAGACTTCCCATATACAAGTTGGTAAGGAGACATACCTATGGGGATCTTGTAGGCAGTGCGATATGCCCATAGAGCATTATCAAGCTTCCTTGACCAATCCGTTCGATTGGCGTTCACAGTCTTCGCCAATATCTGTTTGATCTCTCTGTTGGACACTTCAAGTTGACCGCTAGTCTGTGGATGGTAAGAAGTAGTTATATTGTGACGAACACCATATTTCTCAAGTAGTGACTTGAACAACTTATTGCAAAAGTGAGAACCTCCATCGCTAGTAATAGCCCTCGGTGTACCAAATCAGGAGAAGATATTCTTTTTCAAGAATGCGGTGACACTTTTACCTTCATTGTTGGAGAGCGCTACTGCTTCCACCCACTTTGATATATAATCAACCGCAACAAGAATATACTTCATCCCATATGAATTCACAAATGGCCCCATAAAATCAATGCCCCATACATCAAACAATTATATCACCAGTATAGGATTCATAGGGAGTTTTTGCCTCTTTGAAATCCCTCCTTCTCTTTGGCAACGATCACAAGACTTGGCGAAATCATGAGCATCTTGCTGGATGGTAGGCCAATAGTATCCACACTGCAAAATCTTATGTGCAGTCCGAATACCACTATGATGCCCACCAACGGGCGATGAATGGCATGCTTCAAGTACACTCAACATCTCAACCTCAGGCACACAGTGACGGATAATCCCATCAGCATAGCTACGATACAAATAAGGTTCATCCCAAAAGAATTTCTTCACATTGTGCATAAACTTTTTCATTTGGTGAAAAGACAAATCGGGGGGCACAATATCGCTTGCCAAATAATTAGCAAAGTCTGCGAACCATGGTATCTTATCATGAGAAGCAGCCAATACATGTTCATCTAGAAAAACATCATTAATTTCAGCCCTATTTCCAAGCTTTAGCATAGCCTCTTCCTCTAATCTGGACAAGTGATCGGCAACTTGGTTTTCGATTCCCTTTCTATCTTTTACCACAAAATAAAACTCTTGCAGCAATAATACCCATCTAATCAATCGTGGTTTTGCATCCTTTTTCGCCATCAAATACCTCAATGCAGAATGGTCAGTATACACGATGACCTTAGTACCAAGCAAGTAGGATCGAAATTTCCCGAATGCAAAAACCACCGCAAGGAGTTCTTGTTAGGTCACAGTATAATTCTTCTGGGCCACATTTAGAGCTTTGCTAGCATAGTAAATAGGGTGAAGAATTTTCTCTCGCCTTTGACCTAACACCACACCAAGCGCCACTCCACTCGCATCGCACATTACCTCAAACAGTTGTCCCCAATCCGGTGAAATAATGATAGGTACAGTAACCAACTTCTCCTTCAGCTCTCCAAATGCTCTAAGACAAGCATCATCAAAATGGAACTTATTCTCCTTCTCGAGCAGTTTGCACAAAGGATGTGCAATTTTTGAGAAATCTTTGATAAATCTTCTATAAAAACCTGCATGCCTAAGAAAACTTCTGACACCTTTTATTGAAATGGGTGGTGAGAGCCTTTCTATTATCTCAACTTTAGCTCTATCAACCTCAATACCTTTCTCCGAAATTCGATGACCCAACACTATACTTTCTTTCAGCATGAAATGACACTTCTCCCAATTCAGCACCAAGTTGCAGTCTTCACACCTTTTAAGCAGCTCGGCCAGATGATCTAGACAACTATCAAAACACTCATCTACAACTGAAAAATCATCCATGAACACTTCAATAGTATCCTCCTCCATGTCAGAAAATATGGACATCATACAGCGCTAAAATGTTGTTGGAGCATTGCATAACCCAAATGGCATCCGCTTGAAAGCAAAAGTCCCATACAGGCAAGTGACGGTCGTCTTCTCTTGGTCTTCTGGAGCTATAGAGATTTGATTGTAGCCCAAATACCCATCAAGAAAACAATACCAACCCTTTCCTGCAAGTCTATCCAACATCTAATCCATGAATGACATATGAAAGTTGTATTTTTCTGTCCACGCATTCAACTTCCCGTTATCCATACAAACTCTCCATTCAGTAACAGGCCTCATTGGAACAAGCTCATTTCTTTCATTTGGAACCACAGTCATACCACCTTTCTGAGGCACACACTGCACAGGACATACCCAATTACTATCTGAAATGGGATAAATAACTCCCGCATCCAACCACTTGATGATCTCTTTTTTGACTACTTCTTGCATAGGTGGATTTAATATTCTCTGGTGCTCGATACTGGGCTTATGATTTGACATGAGTTGGATTTTGTGAGAGCAAATACCGGGAGGAATCCCAATGATATCCGCAATAGTCCATCCAATAGCTCGCTTGAACCTTTTTAACATAGTCACCAAGCACTCTACTTGTCCCGCATTCAAATCTGCCGCAATGATGACCGGCAAAGTATTCTCTTTGCCCAAGTATACATACCTCAAATGCGGTGGTAGAGCCTTAAGCTCCAATTTCGGTGCCTCCACAATATATGGTCTTGCGGGTGGGGACTCGCGATTCTCCATGTCTAATTCATACTTCTTTGGTTTGGACCGATATTCGCACCTATCGAGTGCGGCTACCAACTCCTCATACTCTTCAATGTCATCACTATCGAAGTTCATAATAACCGCTGCTAGTGCCTTAACACCTAGTCACTCTTCAATTTGCACTTCTGTCCCAGTCTCCACTCTGTAAGTTATAGCAGATACTGTTTGGAGCTCACCACTCTGCTTCATGGACCTACAAATATTGAAAGTTGCTTCTTCATTATTCAATATGAACTTCATCTATCCCTTTTCCATATCAACCAATGCATGCCCTGTGGCAAGAAATGGTCTCCCAAGGATGATGGGAACCTTAAAATCAACCTCACAGTCCAGAATCACAAAATTTGCCGAAAAAATGAAAGACTCCACTTTCACTAGCACATCATGGAGTACACCAATGGGCTTTTCCACAATTCGATCGGCCATTAGTAACCGCATTGCAATGGGCTTTGTGTCCCCTAGACCCAACTTCTTGTAAATAGACAAGGGCATGAGGTTGATCTAGCACCAAGATCACACAGTGCCTTAGCAAAGTGTAACAACCCTATAGTACATGGGATCGTGAAAGCACCAGAGTCTTCCTTCTTCTGCACCAGAGATCTTGTAGCAATAGCGCTCCAATGCTGCAATCTATCATGATCTTCAAAACTCACAGACCTTTTCTTTGTCACCATATCTTTCATAAACTTCGCATATCCAGGCATTTTCTCCAAGGCTTCTATCAAAGGAACATTAATAGAAATTTCCTTCAACATAGTAATAAACCTGTTATATTTACCATCTTTAGTCTTCTTCACTAATCTCTGTGGAAAAGGTGGTGGATGTCTAGGTATGGGGACCACTTTCTGAGATATCTCCACTTCTTTCTCTGTTGCTTTCTTAGACTCTAGTCTAACCTCTATCACATCATCTTCTTTTCTAGTCTCAAATTCCACCACAGACGACCTAGGTGGATCTATGGTTTGCTTACCCCCTCAGTAGTAACTACCATACAATGACCATCATTCTTTGGATTCTAGATGGTTTTGCTAGGAAGAGTGTCAGGTTGACGTGGGTTCACTGTAGTAGACAACTGAGTCATCTGTTGCTCTAGATGCTTTATTGACACTGCATGAGCATCAACATTTTGTCCAATACCAGACAAGTCGCTCCTCATCTCCTTCACATTCTTATTAGTTGCATCAAACCTTCTCATCATCTTCTGCATCATATCTTCAATACGCGACATGTTGCCTCCAGTTTACCTAGCACCAGATTCCCGATCTAACGGGGGAACATAAGGTCCAACTCGATCATTTATGTTGCCATAGTTGTTCCTGTTGTAGTTGTTGTCGCGATTGAAGTTTCCATCCCGGACATAGTGACCTTCTCGGTTGTAATTTCCATAATTCTGACCCTGGTGCCAATTTTCCGGGTTGGATCCTTGGGAATTTGGTCGGAAACCCCCCGTCTGATCATTCACAGCATAAGCATCCTCTTCATAGTAACACTCTTCAACTGGTGGTGGAGTTCTAGTTAAGTAATTCACGGCAGTTACCTTTTCTGCTCCTCCGCTCACATGCTTCAATACCAATCCTAACTCGGTCCTCATCTGGGCCATCTCCTCACGAATGTCATCTGCAGAATTGATAGTGGTATTATGAACGGCAAATGTGTTTCTCCCAGTATATGTCCTCCTAGTGGTCCATGCTTTATTGTTGCGAGAGATCCTCTCAATTTTTCAGCAATCTGTGCATATGTACAATCACCATATGAACCTCCGGCAATAGTTTCAAGTACTGCTTTATTGTTATTATCATGTCCTCGATAGAAATATTCCTTTAGTGACTAATCATCAATATGGTGATTTGGGACACTTCTAACAAGGCAGTGAATCTGTCCCACGAGCTACTCACAGACTCTCCAGGTAATGCCATAAAATTGTTGACCCTATCTTTGTGATTGAGGTTCTTGGACACTGGATAGTACTTTGCTTTGAACACCTCAACCAGTTGGTCCCATGTGAATATTGAGTTATACGGAAGCTCAGTGAACCATACTCTAGCATCGCCTGTCAGTGACAGAGGGATTGCTCGTAATCCAATTACATTCATATCCAAGTCTGGTCTACCTACATAACTTTTGCAAACCACCCTTAGCTTGGCTAAGTGAGCATGTGGGTCCTCCGATGGTGATCCTGATAATAAGCCCCATGTTGTAAGTATCTGCATCAAGCTACTAGTCACCACAAATGTGTGCCTTAGAGGTAGAGGAGGTAGGACAATAGGTCCATCACAGTCTGCTATATCGATATTGCCCCGATAGTAGTCATGTTGTCGTGGGCCTAGTGGACCATGCACCATCACTGCATCTCCCAATTGATTTTCAGCTAGACCCCGATTTTCCTCACCAACTACTCTTGGCTATTGTAACTCAACCGCATCACCAAGATTTACTCCGATAGGATTAACTGGAACTCCTTGATTGTTCATTCTTCGCTAAGTTCTGTTCAACTCTGGATTGTACGGAGTAAGTGGTTCGCCTTGGCTTCGTGTACTTGGCATACACTAGAGTCGGAACCTGAGAGAGACAAAAACAAAGAGAAAAAGTAAAGTTAGGAAATATTTTACTAACGTTCAATAATGTAGTTAAAAATAAATCTAAAAGTCAAATTCCGCGACAGCGGCGTCAGTTTATGATACGCTCAAATTAGACCTCCATAAAGAAGTATAAGCGATCGTTATCAAGTAAAGAACCCAACTTGTAGGTTGGGGTCGATCCCACGAGGAAAATGGTTTAGACTTTACTCTAACCAACAATTATATTCAATTACCCAAAGTATTTCCAGAAACAAGAAATAAATGGGGGATTTGTGAAACAAATTATAAGAGTTCAGTAAGTAATCAATAAACAAAAGTTAATTTCTGTTTTTTATCAAGATGAGAGAATTAACTAGGGTATACGTGTTCACCACAAGCTCATAACGTAGTAATTCTAGTAACCGCAATTCTTTCATAGTGTATTACATGCAAAGTGATAAGTTAGGTATCTCTAAATCCTTGATCCGGCATCTAAAGAATTTCACCCCGCACTTTGATCCAGCTACGTGTGTATAATTTACTAACCCTTACCATTACCTCATATTAGACATCATAATTGATGTTTGGCTTAGTTATTACTTCGCACCAATCGACACTAGCCTATTAGATAGTATCACACTAAATCTATGTTGATAATTCTTTTCTTGTTGATTACCTCCTTGATCCGGCAAGTAGCAACA
>JAJOOH010007663.1:0-15618 GCA_029582605.1 Solanum gracilifrons | reverse complement strand
GAGCACCTTCTCTCTTATTTTTTGGTACATTATTTGAAAGTTTCCATATAATTTTAGTATTTAGTTTCTAAAATATTATATCATCATCATACTAATTTAATTTAGTATATTAGGCTTTAAATTCAGTATATTGAAGTTTGATTTCTATTTTTTACGATATGATAAGTCAACTTGGATTAATATCTAAATATTTAATAGAGTATTATGATTTCAACAATTAAAAAAAATTGTATTAACACATTATACATTTAGTACAAATAATTTCTCTTTTTAATTAATTTTTTAAATACATTTTAATCAAAATAGAATAGTTAAAGTTTAATTTTTAAACATTTAATTTATACTAAGGTATTTTAATAATATATATGTTATTTATGTAATTATATATTTTGATATGATATTTTATATATAGATATGTTATTTTTAAATATTAAATATAATATAAAAAAATAAAATATATACCATATCATGTCCACTCTTACACCCAAAAAAAAAAAAAAAAATTCTTAAAAGCTTGAAAATCTGAACATGAGTTTTGTGAATCTATATTCTATGAATCTTTTTGTGAATCTATATCCTCAATTAATTATTTTGAAAAAGGTAAATAATTTTCAAAATCACAAGTTTTTAATTTATCAACTTCATAATTAATAGAAATAAAATGATAAATTCACTATGTCAATCATTATTTTTTTAATAAGTGTGTATCAATTCAAAAGTGAATAAATAATTATGGACAAATGGAGTATTGAATTGTTGAGAGTGTTTCACACCTTTTTAAGAAAAGAAGACTATGACATAAATTAGACATTATTTTTTATTTTTATCCTTATTAATTATTGCCAAATTAATCTTTAAAATAATTCAAAGCAATTAAAGTATCTTGAAGGGTAAAAAATGAAAGAATATTTTAAAAGTATTCTTGAAAATTGAACAATTAAGTTAGTTTGAAATATAAAAAATATGTTAACAATTCAATTATTTTGATAGAAAAGAAAGTATTAAATATACAATTTCATCAAATGCATTTTCACCAACTTGATAGTGCGTACCTAAGTCTAAACAGTTACTAAACGGAACCCAACAAATTAAAACAGATAAAATGTATGAATCGACACCCATAACAATTAAATAGATAACTAAAATTATATTTTGTTTTATTTGAATTTAATAATGTAAAAACTGATTAAATTAATTTGTTTGTGATTATGATCAATTACTGATCCAAACCAACATGTCAACACAAAAGATAAAGACAAACAACTTGGAAGAAAAATCAAACCTTTATTTATTTTAGGACAATAGTTCTGTCGATATTAGGTCCAGCAAAGTGCAAACAATCACAATCAGAGGCTGATGATGGAGATAAATATTGTAGGCTCAACATGAAAAAAATATGGATTAATAATCAACTACTGAGAAACGTAACATTAGACTTTTCTTTTTTCCTTAATAATTGAAAACCCCCCCACACCTGAAGAACATCATCATCGCGATCACATCCATTACATCTTCAGAGGAATTGATGAACCTTGACAATACAGTAGTATTTAGAATTTCCGTATTCATGTCATACGAGCAGAAAGATTTCTTGTCCTGCTTCATGTAGAACAAAATAGAATTGTCAGCAAAAGCAATAAATGTCATTAACTCCATCAAGAAATTCAACTTCATGATCCGTGTTGTTTCATCCCATCTCAACTTTCTGTAATCATTTAATACTAAAACACGGAGCTCATCATTTACTTGTTCAACGAATGAAAGCTGGCCATTCCAATCCATGAGACTAGGGCTGGTGAAGAAACCTCTGGGCAAAATAGTATGACCAATGTAGGTCTCATTAACCATATCCAAAACATCAATTTCTATATCAGTACAATCATCAATATGCCAAATGCAATGAGCAACTCCCGTTCTAAAGAAAACCTGAATTCCGTTCCTCTTATAATTGTTTTCATGATGTAAGTTAGGTAGCTTCACATCTCGCCAACAATAAGTACTTTTATCCCTCCCAATTCCAAGAGAGAGGATTTCATAACCATGTTCATGAACAGAAACCAACTTGACAGCTAAGCTATCGAAGACGAAATCCAAGGCGATGCATAAACTAGGATTTAGTGGATTGGGGATATCAAGCCTTTGTCGTAATATAGAGCATTCAATGCGGTATCTTTTAGTAGAAGAATCATGAATGCTAGTAAATTTCTGGAGATATAAGCCTTGACTACTCGTAGTAGTAATGCTAAACTCGACTTGGTCTCTGTCCTCGTTTTCTAGGTCCTTCAAAGTGTTTTCTGTCTCCTTCAAAGTGCCTGTCAGATCATCCAAGTTTAAACCAGATTCTGAATTTCGATAGTGAAGGAAGGCGAGATGAGGATGAAGAAAAAGGGTATTCCATAGCTTGCAAACAGATCTAAATTTGAACAATGATGAGAGTGGCAAGTAACTCAATATGTAAAATATTAATTTATCAGGAAGCTGCGGATAATTCTCCTCCTCATCCATCCTCATTCTCATTCTCTTTCTCATACACATTCTGAACACATGAAAATCCTTTGTTAGAGATTAATTAACCAACCAACAATATTCAGATTTGTAAAATAAACTATGGACAGAGATTAAATCAAATTAGTAGATACAAACCTCGATTGATTTCGTAACATACATACGATTATTTATAGTACATAGCCCCTTCCTTTTTGGTATCCCAAACCAATATCAATAAGGAATACAAAATATTATGTGGTATATTTAAAGTATTTTTATGACTATATATTGATTTTGAACCTTTTAAATATAAGATTAGAGGTTGACTTAGTGGTCGATGAGTTTCATCTTGAGGTTCCAAGATCAAATATTAGGCATTATTCTCTTTGTTTTCCAAACCCCCTTAATGGAAATCTTGAATGCTCAAAAGTCTTTATTAAGGAATTGGGACTTTTATTTATTAATTTTTTGCTCGAAAAAACAAGTTCTACACCTAGCAAACACGCGAGAGCCTCTTTGTATTTTAAAAAACTTTAGGCTCTTTTTAAACTTTTCAAAACAGTCTTACTAGCTTTTTTGGAACACGTCCTTCTTCATGTTAACAGAATAACAAAGCCAGTTGGGGGTCTCTGTTTAAAGGCAACCAATTTTTGGACAACTTATAAAAAAAACAAGAAAATTATTGTACTCCCAAAAATGTGTAAACCCCTAAATTTTAATTATTTTTTTTATGTTTGGATAAAACGGCACAGAGGACATTTTTATTCATTTCACATAGTTTAAGGATATTTTTTACCTTTTTTTTCTTATTTTATTAAAGGGTAAAAGGTCAAATATGCCCCTAAACTATTCGAAAAGGTCTAGATATAACCTCCGTTTAAAGTTTGGCTCACTCATGCCCCCGTCGTCCAACTTTTCGTCTAAATATACCCTTATGGGCGTTAGTTGGCCTGCTGGACATATCCAGCTCATTTTCCATTTATTTAAATGCCACATGGAATTGTCATGTCATTTTGACTTTACCACATGACATTTATATGAAAATGGAAAGGGATCAATTATGCCCCTAAAAAATTCGAACTCATAAACGCTTAATCCGACCCATAAATCAACCCCCCTTTTAAATAAACTACCCGACCCGTTTTCAACAATTTTGTTTAAATTTTTATTTTTTTCGGTAAATCCCGAAAATTAGTAATTGATTAACAAAAAATAGGAAAAATATGAAAAAATATCTAAAATTAACGCCAAAAATTCACAAATAAATATTGTAACCTTAAATTCAACAATTTTTTTAATTTTTTTTTCTCGATAAATCCCAAAAATGAGTAATTGATTAAGTTTAGGGGCATATTTGACCCTTTACCCTTATTTTTAATCAACTACAAGACTAATTTAATAGTCATTGTAAAAATTACTCACTGATCTCTTGATGGAAATAATATTTATTAATCTCTTTAATTACTTTTTCACACGGAGAATTTATATTTTATGTGGCGACGACGACAAGATTTTTAATATGACCATTTTCTGACGATATAAAAGGGTAAGTCCCTAGCAACTTTAACAACCATGGCTGAGTTGTGGATTTATTGAACAGCCTTGGAATTCAAAATTAATGTTTTAGTTTCTCTGATCTATATCGAGTATCTAATATAAATCATTAAAATTGAGTGCATAAAGTTGGGAGAAAATATAACAATTCAGTACATAAAAAACGCAAGACAGATGCTTCAATTGGAGCGACCACGTACTTATAATCATTATCTCAAGAAATTTCTTTCATCCTCGTGAAGTAATTCTGCATGCGAATATGTGACAACTCTACGTAAAAAGTGATTTGAGTTATATAGGCTGACAATGTAATGAATTTATGTTAATTATTCTTGTGATTTTCAGTCAGTTTTATAACCTAGAAAATAATTGTTATCTAGGTAATTGTTGGTGTCTCATTAATTATTCCTTCAACTACGATTCTTTTGTTCGATCAAATGTATTAATGATAAATTTAATTTGTTAATATCGACCGTCTCAATTGAGTTTTGATATAATGATGTTATTTAATATCACATATTAGAGTGCTTAATCACTTGAGTTATCTTTCATGAATTTCACTCAAAAAATAGATAAAGGTTAAAGAATGAATATCAATCTATTATTATTATTTTGTCCCCAGGATGTATATTTTTAAATTGAAGACAATGTTCTTGAAGAACTTGAGGTTAAAAAAGTGATTCAGTATGGACTCTAATTTGGTACTATTAGAAAAATAGTAATCTGTGTTATATGCCTATTTTATTTCATTTTATATATGTATCTCGTTCTTCCCTTTGATATATACGAAACATTGGGGATTATTATAAAAGTAATTAGACAAAAAAAGATGCAGTAGTCAACCGTCGTGAAAAATAAGTTAGAATTATATAATTCTAATCATTTCAATTTTTAAACTAGACAAGGTACATGATTAGAATTAAATAATTCTAATAATTTCAATATTTAAATAAGACAAGGTACATAAAAATGACATTTGGAATATAATATTATAGGTAGCCAGCTCAACTTGTAGTTGTACGTACACGATATTAGCTAGTAGCTAGACTAATTGTTTGTAAAATCTCAAATCATATAGTATCATCTTAATTAATAGTTTAAGAAAATGGGAAATATATTTGTAATTTTGAAGCCAATTATTCATTTTGTAATGAAAGCTGCTGGAATGACATCCCAATTAGTGGAAATAGAACCAGGAATCACAATGCATTTTTGGGTTCCAACTGAATCTATTCATCCAAACAACAAGTTAACAAATAAATCTCCAGTTTTATTTGTTCAGGGATTTGTTGCCAATGGAATTGTTACATGGCTTTTTCAAGTACTCTCCTTATGTTCAAATTACGCTGTCTACGTACCTGATTTACTATTCTTTGGAGATTCCATCACCACTCACCCTGAACGGTCAACAAGTATTCAGGTAATTATATGATTATCTCATCTAAAAATTTTAAAAAGTCTTTAATAGGTATAATATTTTTTTTTCATAGGCGGAATGTTTAGCAAAGGGAATGATGAAGTTGGGTGTGGAAAAGTTTTCTCTTGTTGGGTTTAGCTATGGAGGAATGGTTGGGTTCAAGTTGGCTCAATTGTATCCTCATATTGTTGAATCTATGGTTATGACAAGCGCAATTATTGTTAGATGACTGAATCTATAAGCAATGCTTCTTTGAAGAATATTGGGTTTACAAATTGGCCTGATTTTCTTTTGCCTAAAACTGTCTCTGGAGTAAAAGTGCTTCTATCTATTGGTACTCAAAAGTTGCCATGGCTTCCTGAATTTTTCTACAAGGATTTTCATGAGGTAACCAATTGTTTTTATTGTTGGATTTGTGAATGAGTTAGTGATTTTTCTAGAGGACTTTCGTGATATATAAGATACAATAAACATATATTTATATTATCATTTGTTGGCTAAAACTAACGTGTTTTTCCTATTTTTTTCAACCAACAATTTTTTGAATCTTCTACTCTTCTTCTTGCACTTTAAAAATTCTCGTGCGATTTATGTTGTTGAATAAGTTTGTTTTGCTATATTGGTGAGTAAATTGTTCAATTGTGAAAAGATATATTTCATACCTTCACATAAACTAATTGGAATAATTTTCTTGAGGACAAATTGTGAATAAAGTGGATTCTATTTTTATGTTATTCAAATTTATTTTATTTATTATTTACTGTTCTTTTGAATGCATACTGAATAACAAACGCGTAATTGATCTTTTTCTAAAGTTGATTACATCACAAACTTTATTGTCAAAAAACCCATATGATTATGATCTAAATATCAACTTTATATTTACAACTATTTCAAGTCAAAGGTGGATGAAGGAGGAAGAAATAGAAGCAGCCCTAAAACTTGAAGAGAAAAAAAACAGCCCAAAAAGATTGAGGTCATAGTCAAAAGTGGTCAAACACTTAAATTTGAATTTTTGATGCAGTAAACATAGTATGTTAGGTTTCTCAACTCATGTGCTAATTGCTAATTTGCTATAATATTTTTTTGACAATTCATCGTTAGAGATATATAAATCAGTTTTTAGCGAAACATATTGACTTTTTAAAAAATAGCTTTTAAGTAAAAAAAAAGAAGTCAATTTAAATAACTTCTAAGTCAAACAAATAAAAAGTAGGGAAAGACCTACTTTTAATTTTTAACTTTTTAAAAGTCATTTTAAATTTATTTTAAGTTATTTTTAATCTGGTCAAACACTTCTGAAACTAAATATAACTTAAAAATAAGTTTAACCAATTTTTAAGTCAATCCAAATAGACTCTTATCGTGCATGACAAATGTCGTAGGCGAGCACTTCTCCGATGTCATATATACAAATGACTAGTTATTTATCTATAATAAATCTAATTAAACAATTTATAAAGCACAATAAATTACTTGCTAGGTAAAAGAAAATATATATATATGCATATAAGTCAAATGTTGTATAAGCAGACAATGTTTGGCAACAGAAAGGAGAAAGTGGAACTTCTTGAAGCTTTAGTAGTCAGTGACAAAGACGCTACTATTAAGACCCCTAACTACTCTCAGGTTTGTCCAACCTTAATTTAATGTGTCAATTATATTTTATGATAAATTCAAATTGAAAATATTCATAAATCTCATTGTTTACTTCTTCACACAGAGGATTTATATTTTATGTGGAGACGATGACAAGATTTTTAATAAGACATTTTCTGATGACATGAAAGAGTAAGTCCTTAATTGAGTTGCAGATTTGGCGATCAATTCTGAAATTCAAAATTAATGATTTTATTTGTCAGATATATCAAATAGTATCTAATAAGAGTCATTAAAAATGAGTGCAGGAAGTTGGGAGAAAATGCTACAGTTCACTACATAAAAGATGCAGGACATTTGGTTCATTTGGAGCGACCATACATTTATAACCATTATCTTAAGAAATTTCTTTCATCCTCATAAAGTGATTGATGTGTATGCAAACATGTGACAAATTTATTTAATAGTGATTTAAGTTATATAGGCTGACAATAAAATGAATTTATGTTAATTATTGTTGTGATGTTAATCAATACTCCCTCTATTTTATATTAATTGAATTTTTGGGGCTTTTTTCATTGTTTAAAGTTTAAAATAGATAGTTGAATTTTTTTTCATATTTACTCCTTCCTCTAATGAAGTTTAATATTTCTAGGAGATAAATTACCCCTTACAAAGTTATATTTATAATTTTACAAAAGACAATAGTATAAAATATGATTTAAATTATGTTCTTAAATTTTTTTCTTAATAAGTGTATATCATCATAGAAATTCAATTAATATGAAATACAAGCACGTAAAATGATTGAAAAATTGACAATTGATGATGATAGAAATAATGCATATACTATATAAATGCACATGTACCAATATCGCCATATAATTTGAAATGTTGGGTATAATAAATACATAAAATCCTTCTTAAACTTGTCACCAAAACTTACTTTAGTACTATAACTTTACGTGCATTTAAATACTTCCTTAAACTACTTGTAAGTGAATTTAATATCACCTTAGTGGCTGACGTGGCAAATTACAAAGTTTTAGGCGCGTATAAAGAAAACATACTCGTTTCCTCAGCTTTTTTTCATTTTTCCTATTTTTTTAATTTTATGTGTTCTCGTTTTTCCAGCAACCAAGGTAAACGGTCTGAAAACCTTCAGATCTGTCAATTTTGAGCCTAATATAACAAAAATGACTCTGACAATTGTCGTTGAAGCAATCGTCGGCAGTTGCCGTTGAAGCTCTAGCAACTCCAGCTTCAATGATGATAATATATTATATATGTATCGCTCTGTTTCTCTGTTTGACACACAATATTCGTCAAATTATTAGAAATGTTGTGTGTGTTAATTTTCTATCCTAGGCTTGTAATGGAGAAGATGGAGCGAAGAAGAAGAAGACGAGTACACGGTGAAAATGAGAACAAAAATATATGGAAGAACAAAAAAAAAATGAAAACTAAAAACTAAAAATGACATGGAAAAAGAAAAAAAAAATGAAAACTAATTTTTTTCACCCTATGACGTGTTGTCAACGTGTCACTGAGGTGGTGCTGATGTGACGGGCGTGTATATCACCTCCCAACCATGAAATTGATATTGTATATATAAGGTGTTATTTAATTCACCTGAAAGTTCTTTAAGGGGATGTTTAAACACCCGTAAAATTATAATGCTAAAGTGAGTTTTGTGGGCAAGTTTGAGGGGGATTTGATTTATTTAATAAGACAGAAAAAAAGGCAAAACGAAAAAAAAGAAGGCCGTCAACCGTCGTGAAAAAAGAGTTAGGATTAAATAATTATAGTCTTTTTAATATTTGAATAGGACAAGGTACATAAATAAAAAGATAAGACTTTGTCAACTGGAATATTTCTATTATAGCTACCCAGCTCAACTGTCTTGCAAGTTGTACATACACGATATTAATAAATGTTGTGGTGTGGGTATTGTGCACGACTAATTGTTTATAATATCTCAGATCAGATATCATATCATCTTAATTAATTCATCCAGAGAGAAAATTAAGAGTTTGAAAAAAAATGGGAAATACATTTGTAATTTTGAAGCCAATTATTCATGGTTTAATGAAAGCTGTTGGAATGACATCCCAGTTAGTGGAAATAGAACCAGGAACTACAATGCACTTTTGGGTTCCAACTGAATCCATTCATCCAAACAACAAATTATCAAATAAACCTCCAGTTTTATTTGTTCATGGATTTGTTGCCAATGGAATTATGACATGGCTTTTTCAAATACTCTCCTTAAGTTCAGATTTCGCTGTCTACGTCCCTGATTTACTTTTCTTCGGAGATTCCATCACTACTCGTCCTGAACGATCAACAAGTATTCAGGTATCATATTGATCATCTCATTTAAAAATTTAAACTGTTATGTATATATAGTACAATATTTTTAACTATGGGATAATTAACTAATAAATAGGCGGAATGTTTAGCAAAGGGAATGATGAAGTTGGGTGTGGAAAAGTTTTCTCTTGTTGGGTTAAGTTATGGAGGAATGGTTGGGTTCAAGTTGGCTCAAATGTATCCTCACATGGTTGAATCTATGGTTATGTCAAGCACAATTATAGAAATGACTGAATCAATTAGCAATGCTTCTTTGAAGAATATTGGGTTCACAAATTGGCCTGATTTTCTTTTGCCTAAAACTGTCTCTGGAGTCAAATTGCTTCTATCTATTGGTTCTCACAAGTTGCCATGGCTACCTGAATTTTTCTACAAGGATTTTCACGAGGTACGTAGTACTCATTTCAGATCCTTTAATTAATCTGCTGTTATTAGTATGTGCTAAGCTACATGATTGTGTTTGATGATCTAATGATGAAAACGTCTAATTATGATCCAAATAGCAACTTTATGTTTACAACTATTTCAAGTAAAAAATGGATTGAGGAAGAAACAGAAGCAGCTCCCAAAAGATAATTAAAGTTAAAGTCAAAAGTCAAAAGTGGACAAACAACTTTATTTTGATGTAATTAGACTAGGCTTCTTAACTCATGTGCTATATATAATATCTTTTTGACAATTCATCGTCATTAGAGATACATGAACCAGTTTTCAGTGAAATATCGAAATGACAGAATTTGATTATTTGTTTTTACCATCTGGTAGAGGCGGTCCTAAAATGTTGTCTATGAATTCGATAGAATTTTGATCATTTTAGTTTAAATTTTGTATTTATTTTGAAAGTTTATTGCATATATATAAATTATTAAATATTAAACTCAATAATTTTAAAAAAATAAAATCTAAAATCCAAAAATTGACTTAATAAAGAGTAAATAACTCGATGTAAAAGAAAATATCTATGTATAAAAGTCAAATTAACGTGTTTGTACTATAGTTTTTTTTTAATAGTAAAACGTTGTAAAAACAGGCAATGTTTAGCAACAGAAAGGAGAAAGTGGAACTTCTTGAAGGTTTAGTAGTCAATGACAAAGACGCCACTATTAAGGTCCCTAACTACTCTCAGGTTTGTCCAATCTTAATTTAATGTTTCATTTATTTTGAATAATGAAAAATCAAATAGTCTAATTTAACAGTCATTTTCAATTTTTATAGTCATTTTCAAGATTTCTCCCTGATCTCTTGATGATGTAAGTAGTATTTATTATTCTCTTTGTTTACTTTTTCACGCAGAGAATTTATATTTTATGTGGAGATGACGATAAGATTTTTAATACGACATTTTCTGATTACATGAAAGAGTAAGTCCCTAGCAACTTTGGGAACTATATGGTTGAGCCTAGATTTGTTGAACAATTTTGGAATTCAAAATTAATGTTTTAAATTTATTTATCAAATTTATCGAATATCTAATAAGAATCATTTAAATTGAGTGCAGGAAGTTGGGAAAAAATACGACAATTCAGTATATAAAGAATGCAGGACATCTGGTTCAATTGGAGCGACCATGCACTTATAATCATTATCTCAAGAAATTCCTTTCATTTTCGTGAAGTGACTCTTCATGTGAACATGAACATGTGAAAAAACAGTATAATAGCAATTTAAGTTATATAGGCTAATAATATAATGAATCATGTTAATTATTTTTGTGATGTTAATTAGTATTATTACCTAGAAAATAATTGTTATCTTGTTGGTGTCTTTAATTATTCCTTAAAGTAATGTTGTTTTGTTCTATCGAATGTATCAATGGTAAATTTAATTTGTTAATATCAACCTTCTCGATTGAGTTTTAATATAATGACTATCGCATGTTAGAGTTACTTAACCACTTGAGTTAATTTTCATGATTTTTACTCAAACTGACAAATGATGATGAATAATATCGATTTTTACTCACATTGACAAATGATGATGAATAAATATCGATCGATTCCTATTTTGTCCCTAGAATTTGTTCGAACCACTAGTATAGCATGGGTGTATATTTTCAAATTGAAAATAATATTGGAACTTAATTTATATCATTGGTTTTCCCACGGATCATATAATTAAAGTGATCATTGATCAAAGTGTTGATGCTATGAATGATCATAAAGGCATGGATCGAGTTGAAACTTAAAAGGTGAAGATATTAATGGGTAAAGATAAAAAAAATTATGGTACATCATGTTATTTCACGTATTTAAGATCGATGCCATAGTGCAATAATTACATTTCATAAAAGTATTTCAAAGTATTCATGGTTTAAGTAAGCTTATGCCAATATGAGATAATTAATGCGATTGTAGCTTGAAGCCTTGAAAGTTCGCTTGAAATGTGAAAGACCATAAATTCACATAATCATAAACTATCTAATAAATTCGCCGGCTTTAATATTTTATGTTTTTATTGTGATTTGAATATTTTTCGATTCTGAAGCAGAGGAAAATTTAGGATTTCAAGAAAACGGGTGCACCATTGCTTTATAACAAAATTTAGGAAAAAGAGTAAAAAATGCCCTTAAACTATGTGAAAAGAACAAAAATGCCCTCCGTTTATAGTTAGACTCAAAAATGTCCTTGCCGTCAATATTTTTGTTAAAAAATGCCCTTGCAATCAATACTTTGGTCCAGAAATGCCCTTATGATTACTAAAATGGGTCAAAAATGTCATTTTCCGAATACATGAATTTTTTTTCTTTTTTAACACATCTTCTTCCTAATTAAAAAAATATTATTAAAAAACTATGTTCTTGTTTTCTTTCTTTTAAAATCACTTTAACAAATAAAAATGTAAGAACTATTTTTCTTCTTCTTAATCTCATTTTATCAATTAAAATAGAATAACTTCATGTACCCTTTCGACAGATAATATATGTCATATATATAAGATCATAGTATATCGATCCTTAATTATATTTATATAACAATAAAAAATAATTATAATAAAATAAGAAATATTTTCATTTTTTATTTTATGTTCTGAATTGAAGTAAGATAAACATTTGCTAATTTTAAAGAAATTATAACAAAAAAATGTGTTAAAAATAAAATCAACAATATAATTATTTGAAAAATAAGTATTTTTGACCTATAAACAACCATAAGGGTATTTTTGGACCAAAATATTGACGGTGGGGGCATTTTTGGACCAAACTACAAACGGGGGGCATTTTTGTTCCTTTTGCATTCTTTAAGGGCATTTTTTATCCTTTTCCCAAAAAATTATAATGAGAATAACTAAGCGAGCAATACATAAAAATTACATTACCACAAAAAATATCATCAGTTTACAATTGTACTCAACGTGACTTCATATTTTGAAAACGATCTATAATAGCATCATTACTTACATTTTCAAATATCTTCCGCTCTATCTTACAATAAACAACCATTCAAAAAACAAGGGAATCACACTCCTTTCACATTAAAAAAAAAAAAGGGAATCACACCCCTTTCACATTTAAAAAAAGATGAAGAAGGAATCACACCGTTCAAAATTGATAATATAATATAAAACACATTCCTTACAAGTTACATTCGCAAAATATGTAAGTTTGAGATAATCAATTCTTTAGCTCTTGATGATTTCCTATTATAAGTAATGACAAGATTTTTTTTATATGGAAACCCTAAAATTAAAGTGATATATTTATTTTTATTTTTTTATTTTGTTAGTTTGTTTATTAAAAAGAAATTTACCTTAAACTTTGATAATGATGATTTGATAAAAG
This sequence comes from Solanum gracilifrons, assembly GCA_029582605.1. Taxonomy (NCBI): domain Eukaryota; kingdom Viridiplantae; phylum Streptophyta; class Magnoliopsida; order Solanales; family Solanaceae; genus Solanum; species Solanum gracilifrons. The sequence continues at coordinate 2,410 of JAJOOH010007663.1, read as the reverse complement.
GTAAATTTGAAGAGAGAAGAAAAATATTGTTGGAACTTGAAAAGTGGGTGACAAGGAAACTTTTGAAGTCTTTGACTTTAGAACTTTCAGAATTTATTTTTTTTTTAAATGAAAAACGTGTTTTAAGTTAATAAAAATAAATTTAAGCGAATTGGGGCAGGCAAGGATCGAACCTGGGACCTTAGTGCTGAAATCTGGCGGTTAAACCAGTGAACCAATCGAATGGATTCCACGAGTTTTAATTTAATATATTCTTTAATAATTATACAAGTAATATATCGAGTTTAGTCGGAAGACCACGGGTTCCGGTGACCCAATTTTAACACATAAATTCGCCCTTGTTCTGAAGTAAGGAGTATTAATAACAAATTGGACCAAACGAATATATTTTAGGGAAATAAAATTTAGCCAGAAAATTTGGTCAGAATTTTTTTTTATCTATGTTATTTTATTTTTTTTGAATATTTTTACCTTTTTAACTTTAATACATTTTAATTAAAATATAGAAAAAAGATCAATTAAATTTAAAATAAAAAAGATATTATACACTTTAAAATTTTCTGGCCATTTAGCATTACCCTATATTTTAATTACTCCTTCTGTTTAAAAAAGAATGACTCACTTTCCTTTTTAGTCTGTTTTTAAAAAAGATTAATCTCTTAATATTTTAATTTCAATTTTTCACGTGACATGTTTAAAGCCACAAAATTTAAAAACAATTTTATACATTTGACATAACTTTAATTTATAATCACAAAATTTTAAAAATTTCTTTATTTTCTTTAACTTCGTATCAAGTCAAACTAGACACTCTTTTTGAAATGGAGGGAGTACTATTTTACAGTATGATAATTTTTTATAGTAATGATTAAAAAGGCAAAAAGTGAGGAGACGTGTCAAAAATTAAAATAGCAGGCACCAATGCCTTCGCAAATCGCAATGGCGCAACTTTATTCGTTGAATTCAAATAAGGTGGCTGGTGTCCGTGTCTCTCCTATTTATATGTGTTTCGTATACGAATTGGCAATACTCGGATAATCCAAAACGCAAGTCTCACACAAATTTGCAAAATCAAAAATAATTTTTTTTATCCAAAAGTAGGCAATGGAAACGGTTATGGAAGATGAAGAGTACAATTGGAGCGAAGTGAAGCTTCATTCTCTCATACCCGTAGTGCCGGAGCCGGAGCTCGATAGAGAAACCGGCGAACGGCGTCGCGGCCGTGATATAGTGATCGCTATAGATCACGGTCCTAACAGCAAACACGCTTTTGATTGGGCCGTTACACACCTTTGCCGTCTCGCCGATACGCTTCATCTCGTTCACGCCGTGTCCAGTAAGTTCGCATCCTTATGAATCTCCGTTTTAATCAATTGATCTTAACAACATTTGTTAATATACAGCTCTATTTGTTTCTAATTTTGTTTCAGGTCTGAAAAATGAGATTGTTTATGAGGCTACACAGGGACTCATTGAGAAGCTTGCTGTTGAGGCTTTTTCGGTTGCTATGGTTAGTCTTTCTATGTGGCTTTACAGTAATTATGTGCAGATGGCAAATGATTTCTGATTGAAGTATTAATTATCAGTGTTTGGATAATCTATTAAAATCTGCATTTACTCTGTATAATAATTAAAACATTAGTTTGATTTTCCATTTGGATTAATAAATCTTTTCGATTGTACCTTGGCCATTATCTAGTAATGTTTGTATTACTTATCATATATGATAAAAATGATTAGCATAATGCAATTAACAAAAGTGATTACCCTTGGCCATTCCTCAACCTGATTAATGTAAACATCAAAATTGATCTACTTCTCTCATAAACTGTGTTGTAATAACTAAGGCACCATTACATACCGCCAAAATTTTCCAATTGGATTAATAAATCTTTTCGATTGTACCTTGGCCATTATCTAGTAATGTTTGTATTACTTATCATATATGATAAAAATGATTAGCATAATGCAATTAACAAAAGTAATTACCCTTGGCCATTCCTCAACCTGATTAATGTAAACATCAAAATTGATCTACTTCTCTCATAAACTGTGTTGTAATAACTAAGGCACCATTACATACCGCCAAAATTTTCCAATTGGATTAATAAATCTTTTCGATTGTACCTTGGCCATTATCTAGTAATGTTTGTATTACTTATCATATATGATAAAAATGATTAGCATAATGCAATTAACAAAAGTAATTACCCTTGGCCATTCCTCAACCTGATTAATGTAAACATCAAAATTGATCTACTTCTCTCATAAACTGTGTTGTAATAACTAAGGCACCATTACATACCGCCAAAATTTTCCAATTGGATTAATAAATCTTTTCGATTGTACCTTGGCCATTATCTAGTAATGTTTGTATTACTTATCATATATGATAAAAATGATTAGCATA
>JAJOOH010007662.1:0-20256 GCA_029582605.1 Solanum gracilifrons | reverse complement strand
ATAATCCTGTCTAACCCCCAAAAAATGAGGTTTACATGCCCTATTTATAGAAAACAAATCCTAAATTAAAAGGGAAACGAATTAAGGAAAGTTTTGTTCAGGTTCGCGTCTTCAATCCACGAGACCGACTTACGGACCGTTGATGGATCTACGGTCCGTAAGTCCCTTCCGTCACTCGGGACGTAGAAAATATTTAGGCATCCAAAAATCAGCTTCTCTGAAGCAAACGACAGACCAGCAGTACAGACCGTAGATCGACCTACGGTCCGTCAATCCTCTCCGTAGCTCCATACTTAAAATCTTCAAGAAGTCAGGTACTGGAACCCTCGCAGTATCACTCTATGGATCAACAGTACGGTCCGTAGATCAGTCTACGGACCGTCAATGGGCACCGTGGTTCCACACTTGGTCAGATTTCCCTGATTTGTCCTCAATACCATGCCTGCTGATCTACGGTCATAACCTACGAACCGTGAATAGACCTACGGTCCGTAGATCACCTCCGTGGATGCCCTTTTTCTGCAATTCCTTCAGCTGTCTCTAAACTTCCGCGCCTAAACACTTTTCCTGCAAAACATGATAAAAATACATAAAAACCAATACAAAAAGGCCCTAGACACACACAACTTGTAAGTGAAATGTATTAGAAATACCGTAAATTCACGGTATATCAGCTTGCTGAGTACCGTGTTGTTTGGTACTCACTACTTGTTTCTACATTGTCTAGGTTCTAAGCGCAGAGCCGTGTGATCTTTCTCCTTTAAATTTCTCTAAGGCTTTTAGAAGATTTTGAGAGGTAGCTGCTTGTCATCCCCGCCGACCCTCTTGTTCCTTATTTTATGTTTTATTCTATTCGAGAAACAAAAACATTGAAACTTGTATTTATCTTTCAACTCATTTTCATGTATCGGAGGTTTATACACGTGACAACCAAATTTTGGGGGAATTTATCATTTTGGCTAAGTTTTTCGCACTTATGCTATTGTTGATTTATTTTCCACATTTCTTTCATATTGTTGGATTTTAGGTTGACCTGTCTTAGTGGGTTTAGATGAGTGTCATCATGTCCATTTTTTGAATCGTGACAAACTTTTCTTCATAACTCCAAAAACAATTAAATAATTGCAATTAATACCACAATATGGTCTATATCCATTTACCCAAAACATATATTGTAAATTGAATGCTCATTATTAATTAATATCTTAATAATGAATAAATTTACATACACCAGAGATATGAGAGCATTGAAATTAGAATATACGACAATAAAGTGAATTTCGCTTAATAAGGGCTCCTTCTTTTCTTCATTTCTCTCCCTTCCCCCTCCCTTTATCCGCCCCCTCCCTCTTTTTTTTTTCCCTCTACCCCTTCTTTTCTTATACTTCTTGGTTGGATTCAAGCATCAAATTGCCCCTATACTTCTTTCTCTATCTCTTTCCTCTTCTTTCGCTTTGTGTATGTATGTGTTTTTTGTGTATGCGAAGTGCGATGTATGGTAAAATCAATCCCTTTTTGATGATGAATTTTTAGGTGACCTAGTTCCTTCGATCCACCGCTTGATGAACTTCGATGGTTTTGACATCATCTAATCATTCTTCATCATTTGGACGACCCCCAATTACATCCAGGTTCTATCGTTCTTGTTTTGATATTTTATTTAGATATGATGTCACTTTTGCCAAGTTATTTTAGTATGCTTGATTTATTATTTAATGTTTCAGTAGGTATTCTAAATTAAATTTCATTATAATTGATTGTACTTGGAGTGAAAGTTCATTCATAACCTGTGAGGTGGAGGTGAAAATGAAGATTGATGGACTAGTCATACTCAAGAATTTAAATATCTTCGGTCGATAATATAAGGAGATATGTTGATTGATGATGATGCTGCATACCCTAGTGGAGCAGAGTGGATAAAATGAGGGTTCACCTCTAGTATACTATGGGATAAAAATATGTCACTAAGGCTTAAACATAAGTTATATACTGTGGTGGTTAGACCAACACTATCATATGAGGCAGATGAAGGTAGTGGAGATTAAAATATTTAAATGGCTATGTAGGCATACTAGGAGATATGATTAAGAATGAAGTTATACTACTCAAGGTGTGAATAGTCTCCACGATAGACACGATGATAGAAGTGAGAATGATATGGTTCAGCCATGTGAATAGGTAGTGTGAGGATGTATTAGTGAGAATGTATAAGAGGTTGGTCGTACGTAATGAGTTATGCAGGGTATATGTTGATCGAAAAAGAATTAGGGGGAGTTGATTTTACAGGACATGATACATTTTGAACTGACTAAGGACATGACCTTATGTAAGAACGTATGATGGTCGAGGATTAGGGTAGAAAGCTAGTAGATAGTTAAGTGTTTCCCTACTTCACGATTTAAGTATTGAATAGTTTCTCTTTATCCACGGTGCATTAATATTTGTTGCTACACTTGTTTATACAGTTTTATTTTGTTGTCTCTTTTTCTTTCTTACTTTCATGTGTCAGTTACATATTTTTTGAGATGGGAGTCAATCTAAAATAACATTTATACCCGCAAAGATTGAGGTAAAGACTATGTACATTCAATCCTCTCCAAACCCCACTTGTGGGGTTACACTGATTGTTTTATCTAATATGTATGATTTCCTCAACCAACCCTAATTTTTAAAAAAAAAAGATTAAGGATGAAGTAAAATTTCATTCAATCACTTATAACAATTATTAATCATAATTAAAGATTAAAAATATCATCTGAAGAGATGAGTTACCCAAATCTTAGGATGACAATGAGGGTAGTTATAAAGACAAGATAAGAAAAATTGAATGGAATTTTGGATCATCAAGAATGACTCATTTCTAAACACTCAAAATGAAAATCAAGGATTCATTATTTCAGCAAACCCATGGGATAAACTACAATCAACCTTAGTTTCTTAGGAAAAAATAATAATTGATGAAGTAAAACATTATACAAATCACTTACAACAATTAATCAATAATGAAAGATACAAAATTTATACGAAGAGATGAGTTACCCAAGTATAAGATGATCAGGGGTAGCATCAAGACAAGAGAGAATATGAGTAAGGCAATGTTGATGAATGCAATTCTAGGTCATTAATAATGGTCGATTTTCAAGGACTCAAAATAAAAATCATAACCCAAGAATTCATTTTTTTTCCTCATTTTTTCAAAAGTTTGAAGAAAAAAGATGAACGGGGTGAAGTAAAACTTGATACTTAATCACAATTTATACCATTTGTCCTCTTAACAGAGATTCAAGGAGCTACAATTCTCAATTTACTGTGCCTTCCCCTTGTTCGATTTGTTTCTTCTAGATAATTTCAATTCCTTCAGAAATGTAGTATCTCGATGAGCCATGTCCTCCTAGCCATTGAGAGCTCTCTCACAACATTGATTTTTTGGTTCCTTTGTTGTCTATGTTGAAATTGTACTAACATTTATTTTGGCCCCATCCTACTCGTACTTAGCAAGCAGCCCACGACACTATTTTATTGGTTGCTCCAAATGCATCTCATGTCGAGGGCCTTCCTCCTTTTACCTTTTGTTATTGCTTTTTTTGCTTAATTGATGAATTTTCCCTTTTTTTACTCTTCCTTTTACTTTTTGAAATCAAGTTCTCATTGTCATTAGGAAGCAAAACCGTCCTCCAGCAATCATAATGAATTCTCCCTTTTCAAACATCTTCTGCAGATGATGTTTGAGTAGGGTCATATAAGCCCTTGGCAATCTGTCATACTCTTTCTTGATAAACTCATATGTTGAGTCTTCATTAGAATCCCCTTCTTCATCCTATTCATGCAACACCTTTTCAAACATCTGTAACAAAAGAAAACAGTGGATTAGACTATAAACTCACAAGGCCACAAGGATCTTAAGTTACATCTTAATCAACAAAATTCCGAAGAGTTAACCCCTCTTCAAAAGGAAAACTATAACCCAAGAATTCATTTTATTTTTCAACAATAAACACTAATTTTTTCAGAAGTTAAAAAAAAAAAGAACAAGAAGATAACTGGGGTGAAAGAAAACTTGCTACAAATCAGTTAATTGTACTGAAAAGACACAAGATTGAGATAAAAAAGCTTAATTATCCAACTGTAAGGAGGATTGACATGTGTAGTATGATTTATGAAGGACAAATAGAAAATGGTTAAGGTGTTTATGAAGATTTTGGTTCTCAGACAATGGCACATTGTGTTCAATGTTGGAAATTTTCACAATTCCTTCTCTCAATTTCTCCATCTATGTCCTTAGTCTTCTTCTTCAACTGCTGAAACTTAGGATTTTCACAAGTTTTTTGGTGTGTTGATAGATATATCACTGCTTTTATCCCCTATTTAAATTTCTCAACAAATCAGCCTAAAAACTTTTCTAAATAGGGAATACCAGCAGTGATGTATCTGTCAACACACCAAAAAACTTGTGTAAACCTTAAGTTTCAGCAGCTGAAGAAAAAGATTGAGGAGATAGAAATTGAGAGAAGTAGTAGTGAAAATCTCCAACAGTGAACCCAATGTTCCATTATCTGAGATCCAAAACTCGACTCTTCAGCAACATCTTAACCGATTTTGTCTGATCTTCGTACTATTGAATTCCTCTTTCTTATACTTGGGTAATTCATCTTTTCATCTAAATTTTGTATCTTTTCGTTAGAATTAAATGATTTGTACCAAGTTTTACTCAACCCCATTTATCTTTTCTTTTTTTTTGAAATTTCAAAAAAAATTAGGGTTGATTGTTAGGGAAAAATGAATTCTTTGGTTATAGTTTTCATTTTGAGGAGGGGTTAGCTCTTCTGAATTATGTTGATTAATGATGTAATTTATGATCCTTCTGGCCTGATCTTGTGAGTTTATAGTCTAATCCAATGTTTTGTTATATCATAGATGATTGAAAAGGCATTGCATGAATTGAATGAAGAAGGGGATTCCAATGAAGACTCAATATACGAGTTTATCAACAAAAGAGTATGGCAGTTTGCCAAGGGCATATACAACCCTGCTGAAACATCATCCGCAGAAGATGTGTGAAAAGTCCTTATGAATTATGAAGGACAGTTATTTGCTTCCTGGTAACAGTGAAAACATGAATCCAAAGAGAAAAGGGAAGAGCAAGAGATGGGAGAGTTAATCAAATAAACAAAAGAAGCCACAGCCAAAGGACAATGAGGAGGATCCTTGACACAAGGTGAATTTGGAGTGACCAATAAAAAATACCAGAGTCGTGGGAGGGCTGCTAAGTTTGAGGAGGACGAGGCTAAAATAGATTATACTACAACTTCAGCATTGGCAACAAAGGAACAAAAAGATCAGCGTGAGAGGGCTCTCAAGGACCACGAGAACGGGACAGATCCATATACTATACTTCTGAAGGACTTGAGATTATCCAGAAGAAGCAAAACAATCAAGGACTAGGAAGGCGTCGGAAGGCACAGTAAAGTGAGCATTCCCAGAAGTTCAAATGTTAGTTACATAGTAGTTGCTTGTATTTCTCTATATATAATATAGTAATTCAAATTAATAGTTTTGCATATTTGAAAGAAGCTATAGTATTATTTACTAGTAGCTTGTAGTTTGTTTTTCTTTAAAATATTCTCTATACAATAAAATTTGTGAACTCTCTACAGGCTTAGCTTGTTAAGTGATTTGAATATTTATAAAATGTTGAAGGCTGAACCATTTTGTGTACATTTCTTTAAAGATAGTCGATATATCTCCACTTTTTTGTGAGATTGACGTATGTGTAGTTGATTGATTAATATATGTACTTGTCTAGTGTGATATTGATGCTTGAGTTCAATACTTGTGTGTATGGAGTTGATCCGAAAGAGTTTTCAAGTAAGAAAAACTCCGAAAAAAAAAAAAAGGAGAATCTGAATCATAGACCATACCACTGTGGCATAACGTTTCTGTTAAAGTACCGTTGCATTCCTCACTAAAGTTAAATGATATATCAAAGGGGATATGTCATCCATAAAAAAGTGTTTATATTGAACTACTTGCCAATGTACTGTAAGTGCACTGAATATCGAAGAACTTTTTTCTTTTTCAATGGAGTAATCAGAGATATAACGCCTGAAAATGGTGTGTGGTCAAGGACGTTGCATTTTTTTTTTTTGTTTTTTCTCACCTGGTGTTCGATATCTGTTGTGGGTCAAATTAAATTCATAATTGAATCAGGAAATCTCACATTAAGGATAAATTCCCCTTCTGGAGAGCAGGGTACTTGTGAGGATCCCTCTTTGAATTTTGTTGCTGCTGTAGGAGTTATGACTAGTAATGGAAGTAAGAGGAAGGTAAAGCTCATGCACAGGTCGTATAACTTGGCACAAGGAAAAAATGACATCCTAGTAGAAGGTTGTGAACTCACCATCATTGGTAAGTTCACAAGAATCTGGTCATCAATTGAAAAATTTAGAAATGATTTCTTGTAAACGGTTTCCACAAAAGGCATGGTCAAAATAGGGGCGTATAATATGGATCATGTCTTTATTGATTTTGATTCATAAGAAGACCATAGAAATGTCTATGGTAGGAACTTCCTATCTATATGTAATATGCCCCATTATTGTTACAGCTTTCTTATAGGCTAGTGAAGTAGGCCTGGCAAGGCGACCGGGTCGGCCCGCCTCGGCCCGCAACCGGCTCGAGATACGTCTCGATGGACCCGGTCCCGTAACGTCTCGTGGTCTGGGGAGATTTAGTGTAGGGGGACCGGTTAGGGTATGGTCCGACCTTTCGTCCATGTTGACCCGACCCGAAGGGATAGCGTAATTTTTTTTTTGTTTTTCAAATTCTATCCGTTGGGGGCCGTTGGGGAAATAGCTAGTGCCTCCCCCCCCCCCCCAACAAATATAATCAGCCTTTTCACTTCCCCAACACCCTCTACCAGTCCCCCCTACTTTTAAAACTTTAATTCAAACCCTAAAGTTATAATAAATACACTTTAATCCATTTTTTATATTATAAATACCCCCTATCCTTCATTATTTCTTACAAAATCATCTATTCTCTCATCTATTTCCTATATCCTCTCATTCGTAAATCTTAGTTCTTGATTCCATTTAATCCTCAATTATAAATTCTCATACTATATCATAATATATATATTTCAATTCTAAATTTTCATATTATATCATAATGTATATATGTATATATATATATTAATTCTCATATTTGCTATCAAGTATTGTAGTTTCAAATTACAACTTACAACAAACTACAAGTTCAAGAATCGGTTATAAATCTGCTATTAATGCAGACGTTTGACACATTCGTTTCATAATATTCATATTTTATTTTTTGCAATTAATTTTTATGTTATTATTATTTTTATATTACACTTCACATTTTATTTAATATGTGTTCTAGCAAAAAAAAAAAATCAGTAAAGAAAAAGAGAAAGTAGCAACCACCCTTAGTAATCTATTTAATTTTTACTAAAAAAAGTAGTAAGGAAAAAAATTAAAGCAAATGTGGTGGTTCTTCTTCTAAATCAATGCCTAGAGTTAAATTTAATACAAATGATTCTACTTATGTTGATGATACTTCTTTTGATATTGATTCAAATGTTCAACTTGATCATGAAGTTTTAGAATGACGTTAGGGTAATATGAATCCTAATCATGATGAAAATTCAGGTGAAGAAGTAGAAGTTGATTCGGACGAAGATGAATTAGAAGAAACACGTACTAGTCCGGTGACGGAAGTTCCAACTGAAACTACAAATCCAACGGAGCAAATTGTGGACCCCCCCCCCCCCCCTTACTTCCTACAAGGAAGAAGGTGAAGTATCAACGCCCTAAAACTTATGTTGTGTGGAAATTTATGACTTTAGATAAAGAAAACTCTAGTGCTATTTGTAATAAGTGTAAGCAACATTTTATACATAGACAAGGTGGAGGTCAAGGTGTGGGACGGGGGCCTTAAATAGACATTTGTTATCTTGTATGTCGATTAAATATAAAGTAGCTAAAGCTTTAGCCGATAAAAAAAAGGAATTTAAATTAATGATGTTGATATTAATGTTAATCAATTGGTAGGTGCTTCTGACATGGGTCAAGGAACATTAGATCCTTCTAACCCCGGTGGTTCACTAACACAACGTAAATATAATAAGAAAAGAGATCGCGAATATTTAATTAAGATGGTTTCTGTTTGTGGTTTGCCTTATAGTTTTCCTTCACATTTCGATTTTATTAAATATATTCAACAAACATATGATCCTTCTTTTAACAGTGTTTCAAGAAATATAATTAAGACTGATGTTTTTTTATATCAAGGTAAACATTGTCAATATATTCGTTGTTGGTTTAGCATATTAGATTGTAGAGTGTCTATAACTTCAGACGTTGGTCGTAGTGTTAATGGACATGATTATTTAACTATTACAGCACATTGGATTGATCATAACTGGAATTTGCAAAAAAGAATCTTAAGTTATAAAGAATGTGTAGAGAAAAAAACTGGTGCATATTTAGATTCACATATTTTGAATGTTTTAGATTCTTACATGCTTTTAGATAAAGTAATGATTGTCGCATTAGATAATGCATCTAATAATACAAACGCTGCTATTATGTTAAAAATTAGATTATGTCCAATTGATATTAATGCTTTCCATGTTGATGTGATGCACATGTATTAAATTTAGTTATACAAGATGGTATTTCATTATTTGATTGTGGTTGTATGAAAATGGAATATGTTGTTTTATAGATTTTTATGCTCATAGACCTTCTAGAATTAGGGAATTTAATGAGCTTTGTGTACTATGTGATATGACACCAAGAAAAGTTCCAAAACATATTAAAACAAGGTGGAATTCTTTTTACGAAATGCTTTCAGTTGCTTACAAATATAAAGGACCCATACAAATGGTGTTTAATGCTCATAATGTTGACCCATTAGATAGAATTTGTGAAGAAGATTGGGAAGAAACTAAAGAACTATTGGAATTTTTAAGACTTTTTTATTATGCTACAACCATGTTTTCTGGAATTTATTATCCTACTATTTCATCACTATTAATAAATATTTTTGCTATTTGAATTCAATTTTATATATACAAAAGAATTAAAAAAATTGAGTTGCAATTGAAGGTATGATTGAAAAAAATTTAAAAATATTTTTTTCCTATTCCTCAAATTTATTTAACTACTACTTTACTTAACCCTCAATATCTATTACGAGGTGTGCAGGGACTTGTTGAAACTTTTTATGATACTTTAGAAATTTTACCGGAAGAAATTTCAACTTGTGAAATGTGTAAGTCTAGCATAAAAGTAAAAGAAAAAATTTTGTATGAAAAATATAGAAATATAGAAAATACTGAAGGAGAAGTTGGTCAAACTTCTAATGCTAATAGTAAAGATCAAATTGATAATTTTATGCAAGATTTTCTTGGTCTTAATTCTACTAACCGTGATGATTTTAAAGAATATCTTAATCAGTCTTTAGAAACAGTTGACGATGAGAATGGCAATGTAGAAATATTAGCATGGTGGAGGAGACAGAGCGTTGCATTTCCAATTCTTAGCAAAATGGTTCGTGATGTTCTAGTTATTCAAGCTTTATCAGTTGCATCGGAGGCTACTTTTAGTGCGGCAAGGTTTCAACTTGGAGATCATAAACATTCATTGGCGGAAGAATGTTTGGAAACATCAGTTTTATTTAGAGACTGGGTCAGCGCCGAGAGGAGGAATTATAATTTGCCAAAGATAACTTCTAAACAAGAAGCTTGAATTAACTTGGTAATTGGATCTAGTGACGATAAATGAGAGGCACAAGAGTTTCTAGCAAGTTTGCCAACACCGGAGGATGTTACCGTCAATTTGATACGACAATTAGAATTGAATTTTCATGGAGAATACAAATATTAGATTACATTCGAGAACTAATTGAAACAGAACACTTCCTAGAAGGTGGCTGTGTAGATTAGTTACTCCTCTAATATTTGTAACAAATATTAGATTTACATATGAGAACTTATTGAAACAGAACCCTTTCTAGAAGGTGGCTGCGTAGATTAGTTACTCCACTAGTATTTGTAAATTGTAACTTTTAAGTTGTATGTTGGAATTAGATTTTAATTGAATAAATTTAAAGGCTTTATTGAAGTCTTTTTTATACAACTATTGTCTTGCATTTTAATTTTAATATATACATACATATTTACATATATACTAAACTTACTTTAAAATACTTAAATTAAAAATTGAAATATGAAATTTGAAATTTGAAATTTCAAGTTAAATTACTTTAAAATACTTAAAATATAAATTTGAACTTTCAAGTTTGAAATTTGAAATTTCAAAACTTAAGCATTTTTATTGAAAACCAAATAAATTAAAATGTTATTCAATAACATATAATTTCAATACAAATAAATAAACATATAAAAAAATAAAAAATCCCACGTCCCGTCTCGCCAAACACTGTCCCATCCCGTATATATAGTGGGACGGGATAGGACGTATTTTTGTCCCATCAAACGCGGTCCCACCTGGCCCAGTCCCGGCCGAATCCCGGCCAAGGACATCCCTGTCCCGTCCCCCTTCGTCCCATCCCACTAGTGGTGTGGAATGAAAAATGATATTGCATATTTTGTGTCTAGATGCTTGACTTGCCAACATGTTAAGTGTGAGCACCAACAACCTGGAGGTGTATATCAAAGGATGTATATTCCTACTTGGAAGTGGGAATAGATTACCATGGACTTTGTTGTTGGTTTGCCTACCACCGTAGGTGGTCACGACTCTATTTGGGTGGTCGTTGATGGACTGACCAAGTCCGTCTATTTCATCCCTGATCGGGTAAAGTATACGACAGAGAATTTCTCGGTCATATAGTCTGACTTCATGGGGTGCCTATTTCTATTATCACTGACCGAGGAGCATTGTTCACTTCTCACATTTGGAGGGCTTTAAAATATGGTATAATACTCATTTATATATGAGTACAACTTTTGACTCTCAGACAGATGGTCAGTTCGAGTGAACGATTCAGGTGTTAGAGGATATGCCCTAACCTTATGTGATTGATTTTGGTGCTCTATGGGATCAACACTTGCCCTTATTAGAGTTTATATACAACAATAGTTATTACTCTGGTATTCAGATGGCCCCATTTGAGGCATTTCATGGCAAATGGTGTAGATCACCGATTGATTGGTTTGATTCAATTAAGATGGACTTTTTAGATACCGGCTTGTTCAGAGATGCTATGGAGAAGGTTTGTATGATTCAAGATAGACTATTAACAGCCCAGAGTGGACAAAAGAGTTATGCAGACCATAGAGTTTGGGCCTTAGTGTTCATGGAGAGTGATCATGTTCGGCTTTGAGTGTCACCCATAATGGGTGTGAGGAGGTTCGGAAAGAAGGGAAAACTTAGCCCTAAATTTGTTGGCCTTTTTGAGATTTTAAGTCGAGTGGGAGAGGTAGCTTTTAAGTTGTCCTTACCATATAGCTTGTAAGTTATGCATCTTGTGTTTCATGTCTCTATGTTTTAGAAGTACATGCTAAATGAGTCTCATGTGCTTTCGTTTGATTCGGTAGTGTTGGGTTTAGACTTGTATTTTGAGGAGGAGCCTATAACCATCTTGGATATGCAGGTCTGATAGGACCACGGAAATTGCTTCAGTGAAAGTATGGCGGAAGCACTGTTCAGTTTGTGAGGTGACTAGGGAGACAGAGAATAGCATACATGTCATATATTCCCAGCTTTTCGAGGTGTTAGATACTTCTTTTACTTTATATTCGAGAAATAACATGGTTTTTAGTGGTGGATAATGTAATGACCTATAAGGTCATTTTTGAAATTTTCATAAAATTACCATTTTACCCCTCATGATTTTGACCCCGAGTGATTTCTGATTTGGTTTTGAGTTTTGAGTGAAAAGTTTTAAAGTAGGGATTTTTTGGAAGTTTGAAAGGCTCAAGTTGATAAAAAAAATGGTTGTTGATGTCTTTTGGAGTTTCGCGATACTTGATGCTTGTGATTGACATACTTGATACTCATGATTTATTAACTTGATAGTTGTTGACCGTTGAACTATGACGGTTGGACTATGATTGTTAAGCTTTATGAACTGTGTATTGTAAACTATTAAGTTGGGATGATTTCTCTGCAGGTTGTAGTTGACGCAATTCTGTTGGAATGAAAGAAGTACTCTATTCTAATTTAGTTTTACCTTGTTTAGTGGGTTGCTTACTGAGTACCGTGTTGTTTGGTACTCATTACTTGCTTCTACACTTGTCTAGGTTCTAAGCACCGACCCGTGTGATCTTTCTCCTTCATTTTTCTCCGAGGTTTTTAGAAGATTTTGAGAGGTAGCTGCTTGTCATCCCGACCGACCCTCTTGTTCCTTATTTTGTGTTTTGTTCTATTCGAGAAACAAAAACATTGAAACTACTTGTATTTATCTTTCAACTCATTTTCATGTATTGGAGGCTTATACACGCGACAACCAAATTTTGGGGGAGTTTATCATTTTGGCTAAGTTTTCCGCACTTATGCTATTGTTGATTTATTTTCCACATTTCTTTCATATTGTTGGATTTTAGGTTGACTAATCTTGGTGGATTTAGATGAGTGTCATCATGTCCATTTTTTGGATCGTGACAAACTTTTCTTCATAACTCTAAAAACAATTAAGGAATTGCAATTAATACCACAATATGGTCTATTTCCATTTACCCAAAACATATATTGTAATTTGAATGCTCATTATTTGTTAATATCTTAACAATGAATAAATTTACATAGACCAGAGATATGAGAGCATTGAAATTAGAATATACGATAATAAAGTGAATTTCTCTTAATAAGGGATCCTTCTTCTCTTTATTTCCCTCCCTTCCCACTCCCTTTCTCCGCCCCCTCCCTCTCTCCGCCCCCTCCCTCTCTCTTTTTTCTCTCTACACCTTCTTTTCTTATACTTCTTGGTTGGAGTCAAGCATCGTAAATTGCCACTTTACTTTTTTATCTATCTCTTTCCTCCTCTTTCGCTTTGTGTATGTGTGTGTTTTGTGTATGCGCAGCAACATGTATGGTAAAATCAAACCCTTTTTGACGATGAATTTTGAGGTGACCTAGTTCCTTCGATCCACCGCTTGATGAGCTTCAATGGTTTTGACATCGTTTGATCATTCTTCATCATGTGGACGACCCTAAATTACATCCAGGTTCTATCGTTCTTGTTTTGATATTTTATTTAGATATGATGTCACCCTTGCCAAGTTCTTTTAGTATTCTTGATTTATTATTTAATGTTTTAGTAGGTATTCTAAATTAAATTTCATTGAATTAATTGTACCTGGAGTGCAAGTTCACTGATAACCTGTGAGGTGGAGGTGAAAATGAAGATTGATGGGCTAGTCATACTCAAGACTTTAACTATCTTCGGTCGATACCTTAAGAAGACATGTTGATTGATGATAATGCCACACACCATAGTGGAGTGAGGTGGATAAAATGAGGGTTCACCTCTTGTATACTATGCGATAAAAATATGTCACTAAGGCTTAAACATAAGTTATATACTGTGGTGGTTAGACCAACACTTTTGTATGAGGCAGATGAAGGTAGGGGAGATGAAAATATTCAAATGGATATGTAGGCATACTAGGAGATATGATTAAGAATGAAATTATACTACACAAGGTGTGAGTAGCCTCCACGATAGACATGATGAGAGAAGCGAGAATGATATGGTTCAGAGATATGAATAGGAAGTGTGAGGATGTATTAGTGAGTATGTATGAGAGGTTGGTCGTACGTAATGAGTTAGGCAAGGCATGCATATGTAGGTCAAAAAAGAATTAGGGGGAGACGATTTTACAGGACATGATACATTTTCAACTGACTAAGGACATGACCTTATATAAGAAGGTATGATTGTCGAGGATTATGGTAGAAAGCTAGTAGATAGTTGAGTGTTGCCCTACTTCACGATTTAAGTATTGAATAGTTTCTCTTTCTCCACGGTGCATTAATATTTGTTGCTACACTTATTTATAAATTTTTATTTTGTTGTCTCTTTTTCATTCCTACTTTCATGTATCAGTTACATATTTTTTGAGATGTGAGTAGATCTAAAATAACATTTATATCCGCAAAGATAGAGGTAAAGACTATGTACATTCAATCCTCTCCAAACCAGACTTGTGGGGTTACACTGATTGTTGTATCTAAGATTTATAATTTCCTCAATCAACCCTAATTTTTTCAAAAACAAGATTTAAGGAAGGAGTAAAATTTCATTTAAATCACTTACAACAATTATTAATCATAATTAAAGATTAAAAAAATCATCTGAAGAGATGAGTTACCCAAATATTAGGATGACAATGAGGGTAGTTATGAAGACAAGATAAGAAATAAAGAAAGGAATTTTGGATCATCAAGAATGACCCATTTCTAAACACTCAAAATGTAGATCAAGGATTCATTTTTTTTAGCAAACCCATGTGATAAACTAGAAGCAACCCTATTTTCTTAGGAAAAATAACAATTGATGAAGTAAAACATTATACAAATCACTTGCAACAATTAATCATAAGGAAAGATACAAAATTTATATGAAGAGATGAGTTACCCAAATATAAGATGATCAGGGGTAGTATCAAGACAAGAGATAATATGAGTAAGGCAATGTTGATGAATGCAATTCTAGATCATTAATAATGGTCCATTTTCAAGGACTCAAAATAAAAATCAAAACCCAAGAATTCATTTTTTTCCGCTAAACATACACGATAAACTACAATCAACCCTCAAAATTTTGTCAAAAAGATGAATGGGATGAAGTAAAACTTGATACTTAATCACAATTTATACCATTTGTACTCTTAAGAGATATTCAAGGAGCAACAATTCTCACTTTATTGTGCCTTCCTACGTCTTCCTAGCCCTTGATCGTTTTGTTTCTTCTATATAATTTCAAGTCCTTCAGAAGTGTAGTATCTTGATGAGCCCTGTCCTCATAGCCCGTGAAAGCTCTCTCACAACATTGAACTTTTGGTTCCTTTGTTGTCCATGTTGAAATTGTACTATCACTTATTTTGGCCCCATCCTTCTTGTACACTGTTTTATTTGTTGCTCCAAATGCACCTCATGTCGAGGACCCTCCTCCTTTTTACCTTTTGTTGTGGCTTTTTTTGTTTAATTGATGAATTTACCCTTCTTTTACTCTTTGAAATCAAATTCTCATTGTCATTAGGAAGCAAAACCGTCATCCATCAATCATAATGACTTATCCCTAATCAGACATCTTCTACAGATAATGCTTGAGCAGGGTCATATGAGCCCTTAGCAAACTTTCATACTCTTTCTTGATAAACTCATATATTAAGTCTTCTTTAGAATCCCCTTCTTCATCCAATTCGTGCAACATCTTTTCAATCATCTGTAACAAAAGAAAACAGTGGATTAGACTATAAACACACAAGGCCTGGCCACAAGGATCTTAAGTTACATCGTTAATCAACAAATTCATAAGAGTTAACCCCTCTTCAAAAGGAAATTCTATAACCCAAGAATTCATTTTCTTTTTCAACGATCAACACTAATTTTTTCAAAAGTTAAAAAAAAGAACAAGAAGATAAATGAGGTGAAAGAAAACTTGCTACAAATCAGTTAATTGTAATGAAAAAATACAAAATTGTGATGAAAAATCTTAATTACCCAAGTGTAAGGAGGATTGACATGTGTAGTATGATTTAGGAAGGACAAATAGAAAACGGTTAAGGTGTTTATGAAGATTTTGGTTCTCAGACAATGGCACATTGTGTTCAATGTTGGAAATTTTCACAATTTCTTCTCTCAATGTCTCCATCTATCTCCTTATTTTTCTTCTTCAGCTACTGAAACTTATGATTTTCACAAGTTGTTTGGTGTGTGGATAGATACATCACTGCTGCTATTCCCTATTTAAATTTCTCAACAAAATAGCCCAAAAACTTCTCTAAATAGTGATGTATCTGTCAACACACCAAAAAATTTGTGAAAACTCTAAGTTTCAGCAGCTGAAGAAAAAGATTGAGGAGATAGAAATAGAGAAATTGAGAGAAGGAGTTGTGAAAATCTCCAACAGTGAACCCAATGTGCCATTATCTGAGATCCAAAACTCGACTTTTCAACAACACCTTAACCGATTTTTGTCTGATCTTTGTACTATTCGATTCATCTCTCTTATACTTGGGTAATTCATCTTTTCATCTAAATTTGTATCTCTTCGTTAGAATTAAATGATTTGTATCAAGTTTTATTCAACCCCATTTATCTTCTTTTTATCGATTTTTTTGAAAATTAGGGTTGATTTTTGGGGAAAATTGAATTCTTTGGTTATAGTTTTCATTTTGAGGAGGGGTTAGCTCTTCTGAATTTTGTTGATTGATGATGTAATTTACGATCCTTCTGGTCTGATCTTGTGAGTTTATAGTCTAATCCAATGTTTTGTTTTATCATAGATGATTGAAAAGGTATTGCAGGAATTGGATGAAGAAGGGGATTCCATGAAGACTCAATATCCGAGTTTATCAACAAAAGAGTATGACAACTTGCCAAGGGCTCATACGACCCTGCTGAAACATCATCTGCAGAAGATATGTGAACAGGGTGAAGTCCTTATGATTGATGGAGGACAGTTATTTGCTTCCTGGTGACAGCGAAAACTTGAATCCAAAGAGAAAAGGGAAGAGCAAGAGAAGGGGGAGTTAATCAAATAAACAAAAGAAGCCACAGCCAAAGGAAAAGGAGGAGGATCCTTGACATGGGGTGCATTTGGAGCGACCAAAATAAATAAAAAAAACAGTCGTGGGAGGGCAGCTAATTTTGAGGAGGACGGCGCTAAAATAGATTATACTACAACTTCAGCATTGGCAACAAAGGAACCAAAAGATCAGTGTGAGAGGGCTCTCAAGGACCAGGAGGACGGGGCTGATCTTGATACTATACTCCTGAAGGACTTGAGATTATCCAGAAGAAGCCAAACAATCAAGGACTAGGAAAGCCTTGGAAGGCACAGTAAAGTGAGCATTCCCAGAAGTTCAAATGTTAGTGGATACATAGTAGTTGCTTGTATTTCTCTATATATAATATAGTAATTCGAACTAATAGTTTTGTTTATTTGAAAGAAGTTATAGTATTATTTACTAGTCGCTTGTAGTTTTCTTTTCTTCAAGTTATGCTCTATACAATAGAATCTGTGAACTCTCGACAAGCTTAGCCTGTTAAGTGCTCTGAATATTTATTAAATGTTGAAGCCTGAACCATTGCCTTTAATTCTTTATCTTGCTGTAGTGTACACTTCTTTAAAGATAGTCGATATATCTCTTCACTTTGTTTGGGATTGACGTATGTGTAGTTAATTGATTGATATATTTACTTGACGTATGCGTAGTTGATTGATTGATATATTTACTTGTCTAGTGTGATATTGATGCTTGAGTTCAATACTTGTGTGTATGGAGTTGATCCGAAAGAGTTTTCAAGTGAGAAAAACTGCAAAAAAAAAAAAAAAAAAGGAGAATCTGAATTATAGACCATACCACTATGAACCTGCATAAAGTTTCTGTCAATGTAGCGTTGCGTTCCTCATCTCTTCTTCAATTCATGGCCATCCAACTCTTACTGAACGATCAGAGTCACCAAATGATGAGATACATGTTTCAACAAAGTTAAATGATATATCAAAAGGGAGCTATCATCCATACAAAAAATGTTTCTATTCATGAACTACTTTCCAATGTACGGTAAGTGCACTGAATTTCGAAGCACTTTTTTCTTTTTCAAAGGAATAATCATAGATATAACGTCTGAAAATGGTGAGTGGGCAAGGACGTTGCATTTTTTTGTTTGTTCTCACCTGGTGTTCAATTTCTGTTGTGGGTCCAATTAAAGTCATATTTGAATCAAGAAATCTCACATTAAGGATAAATTCCCCTTCTGGAGCAGAGTACTTGTGAGGATCCATCTTTGAATTTTGCTGCTGCTGTAGGAGTTGTGAATAGTAATGGAAGTAAGAGGAAGGTGAAGCTCATGCACCGGTCGACGGTCGTATAACTTGGTACAAGGAAAATATGACATGCTAGCGGAAGGTTGTGAACTCACCATCATTGGTAAGTTCACAAGAATCTGGTCATCAATTGAAAATTTTAGAATGATTTCTTGTAAACGGTTTCCAAGGCTTGGTCAAAATAGGGGCGTATAATATGCATCATGTCTTTATTGATTTTGATTCATAAGAAGACCGTAGAAATGTCTATGGTAGGAACTTCCTATCTATATGTAATATTTCCCATTATTGTTACAGTTTTCTTATAGGGTAGAGAAGTTCACTAAATACTTCAAGTTTCTGAATATTTTGACTGATCTTCCTACAGAGGACAAAATCAAGAGCAATCTCATGACTATGGATCCTCGTAGTGTCCCAGGGTCTGATGAATTCACAACAAAGCTTTATCAGGCTTATAAATACTCTATTCATGATGATTGAGGAGTTTAGTATGTCCCTTACTTGAATATGTTTGTCTTAAAGTCGAGACCTTATTCATGTCGAATTGTTGAATCTGATCCTACAAGTTATTTCGAGATGTTTAATATCATGAATAACAAAATAAAATTCTTCCCAAAGTACTACGATCACAACGTATAATGTAAAATGAACCTCAAAGATTAAGGTAATAGATTCCAAGTATGTTAATGTGCAAATTAGATCTTTTACAAATTCACGAAGGCCCAAATACGACAGATAGTATCCTAAAGATGTAAATGAAGATGTTAAAATGTAATGAATCCGTAATTGTAGCAGCTGAAGTTACTAATGACCTACAGGCCTTTATTTGTGGTGCTAGTCTTCATGGTTAACTGATACTAATATTGCTATGATTCCTTAAGTGAATTCCCCTCAACATTTTTCTGAAATGTGACCTATCAGTATGTGTAATGTAATTAGCAAAAAACTAACTCTTTGAATAGTATACGTAATGCTGATTTTATCATGTCAACTCATCAAGAACATAATACTAGATGCAGAAGTAGGGCTGCTTATCAGGCAGACAATTACACAGGAAAAATGAATTCTTGGATTATAGTTTTCATTTTGACTACTTG
This sequence comes from Solanum gracilifrons, assembly GCA_029582605.1. Classification (NCBI taxonomy): domain Eukaryota; kingdom Viridiplantae; phylum Streptophyta; class Magnoliopsida; order Solanales; family Solanaceae; genus Solanum; species Solanum gracilifrons. Next base: position 1,114 of record JAJOOH010007662.1, on the reverse strand, counting down.
GAAAATTTAGGGGTGGAGTGTTGTCATGCCCTTCAAAGGTTTAGGCTTGTTAGTACCTTTCGGAGTACTAGTCGCACCCTTGTAGTTCTTGTCATAGGTTGTTTATTGTCTATCGATTATCACACTATTTTGTTATTATTATTATTTCTTTCTTGTAGACTTTATACTATTTCTCTAATTAACGACTATGTTTTCTTCTTATTTCACTTCGGTTTGATGCACTTCAGCCTAGGGTCTTTCGACAACAACCTCTCTACCTCCACGAGGTAGTGGGAAGGTTTGCGTACACTCTACCCTCTCCAGACCCCACTTAAGATTTCATTGGGTATGTTGTTGTTTTGTGACCGTGTGTTTGACAGATTCTTGTCGATTCTGTTATATTCATTTATTGGTTTTGTATGTATCTCAGGGTACTGGCCATCATCAATAAAAATGAATACTTCAACTCATTTCCATTTATGATTACAAAGTTGTTTCATTTGAAATATGTCCAAGTTTGATTTAACAAAGATATTCCTAAATCAATCTCAAAGCTTCAGAATTTGCCGTTAGTAGTTGTTAGGACATATACTATTAACCATATATTTAGATATAGTATTTGTTATAGAATAATTGTTTATTCAGTTTTAATAAAAGTTTAATATATCATATATTCGTTTATGGTGTCTGTTTACTTATAAAATAGATGATTTAGTGTATAGTGTTTTAGCTTATACACAGAGGATTAAATCATCGGTTCTTATAAGTATAAAATTTTTGTTCACAATCTAAGATGGAAATTGGATATGCCACCATTACGATTGTAGCATAAGATTCTATATAATTTATCTTGATTATGAGAACGGTATAGTTCCAACTTCTTGTGCTAGTGCATTTTGTATGTATTGAACGGGACCGAGTAGAGATAATTGTTTTAGATTGACTGACAAAAGCATATTCTCTAAACTGTTAAATATATTTATATTCTTAATCCTGATATAACTATTATGATTTGTATATGTAAATTATTGTTTTGATTATTAAACGATGAGATTCTGAGATTGGATAATAATAATAATAATAATAATAATAATAATAATAATAATAATAATAATAATAATAATAATAATAATAT
>JAJOOH010007661.1:0-19819 GCA_029582605.1 Solanum gracilifrons | reverse complement strand
GGTAAGACTTATAAGCAGAGATGAGTCAATTCACAAATTCAACACCACAACAATGTTGCAAAAATCAATTAGTATGCTAAAATTACCATAAGTGATGAAATACTAACTGTTAAGAATCTTAATTCATATAAGCAGAATATATCAATTACTCGCGGAATCAAAGTTTTGTTATTGAGCCGAATTAGTTCAAAATCTGTCCACAGCATTCAAAGATTATATATCCAGATTTGACAGAAATAACCAAGGACAAAACAATGATCATATTACTGCATACCCTAGAAGTTTAAAGCAAAATTCAAGATTTACGGGCATATAGTTAAGCAAGACAAATATATAAGAATATAAACATAAGTCAGTATATAATAACTACCCGAAATCAAGCATTGATAGGGAGTAATGGGACAATAATAATAAACGAGATCAAACCTATCATGCAAAGCTCAAGTTCTCAAAATATTCGTCTCACAATAGCCAAACTTGAAAAATGAAAGACCAAATGTTAGATTGAAACTTACTTGGACAGATCTGTGAAGATCAGTCTTTAAAAAATAAACCTCACAATCCAAATGTGAAACGGGGCCGGAGTTGTTGTTGGTGTTGTTTGCCATCTGTAGTTGTTGGCCGGAGTTATTGCGTTGGTTGCTGGAGGAAAGTGGCTGCGCTGGCTGCTGGTTGCTGCTTCGTGGAGTTGCTGCTGGCGCTGGCTCGCCTGTCTGCTGGCCGGAGCAGCTGTCGTTGTCGTCCGTTGCTGCTGGACGGAGCAGTTGTTGCTGCTGTTTTCTCGCTAATCTGTTGCTGTCACGGAGCTGCTACCTGCGCTGGTTCGCCTGGATGCTGGTTAGAGTCGGCTGGAGTTGCTGGCTGCGTTGGTGGCTGCCGGCGTGCGCCTTGCTGGGCGCTGCTGCTGGTTCTTGCGCCGGCCAGATCTGTTCGCTGGTGGCCTCGCGCGGCTGCTGGTTTGTATGAGGAGAAAAAAGAGGTGGAGAAGAAGAAGAGAGGAGAGGGAGGTGGCGCTGGAGATGGCGGTTTTCGCCGGAAGACGGAGGGGACGAAGGGGAATGGGAGAAAGGAAGGTGGCAGATTTTTGAGAGAAGAGGGGAGATTGAATAATTTTTAGGGCTTGGGTTCTCTTGTTATTAAAATAGGAAAGAAATATGAGATTTAATCTAAACCATTGAAATATTTAAGATGAGCGGTCAGGATTGAATAGAACAAGATCAACGGTTAGGATTAAAAGGCTTGGTAATTTGGAATTGAATTAAAATGGCTAGAATTGGAATAGACAAGTGGCTACAATCGAAATAAAGGGCTAGAATTGCCATTAAAGGGTGGCTATGATTGAAATTGAATAGGCTAGAATTTAAAGGAATTAGAATAAAATAGGCTAACTTTTAAATAATTTTGAGGAAAATTGAGAAATGCTATTCAATTAAAATACTACCAAATTTTATAATTAAAATTACTTAAATTTTAAAACATTTGAATTATTTCGAGTTATACTAATAATTTTAGAATATTTTAATAGCATTTACAATAATTTTTATAAAGTATGCATACTAAAATATATAATTTTTAGACAAAATTGACTAAAGTTTTAAACTCAAAATATATTTTAAAATAAGTATTAATCGAATAGCATTCTCAAAAAGGGTTTAAATGTCGGTCAAAATTGGGTGTCAACAGTCTTTTTTAAACGTAGTTGACCATGCCAGTACTATGGAGCATCTTCGTCGCGAGGCACAAGGGGGCAGCGAGAAAAGGCCTAGGCATGAGGGCAACTACAGTTACTCCCGCACCAAGTCTAGGGATTATCATGACAAGACCGGACGACGATTTTGACAGGGTCAGTCTAGCAGGCCTACCCAAGCCTCTTTTCAGGCATAAGATGGTGGTCGAAGTGAGGCCAGTTCGAGTTAGGGCTGCTAGGTATTTCGATCGGGATCTTCAGGCCATGGCCGTTCTTTTGGGAGTATCCCTCAGCAAGGTTGCTTCGAGTGTGGGGAGATGGGTCATTGGGCCAGGGATAGCTCTCAGCATAGTCGGATTGCTCCCGCTCCTGAGGCAGCTCCCCAGCTTTACCAGAACCTCCAGCTAGAGGTCGTGGTCAGGGTTAGAACCGTAGATGTGTTCATCGGGGTATATGGGGTGGTCCCCGAGGAGGCAGGTCAAGTGGTAGGTTTGATGGTCAGGGCAGAGGCAGACATAGCCATTTTTATACAGCTCCAACGAGGGCGGGGGCTGAGGCATCAGACGATGTTATCACATGTACGATTCTTTTATGCCAGTAGCCTGCCTTGGCATTAATTGATCCGAGATCTAATTTTTTGTTTGTTTCTGTTTACTATGATTTTCGCTTGAGTATGATTTTTGAGCCTCTGGTAGGCTGTTGCGTGTGTCGGCCCCCGTGGGTGAGTCTTTACTAGTGGATCAGGTATTTCGATCTTGTTTAGTTACTCTCCAAGGATGTGGGTTGACCTTATATTGATTGACATGGTTGATTTCGATGTGATTCTGGGCATGGACTGGCTATCCCCTTATAGCACTATTTTACATTGCTTCTCTAAGACCATTACCTTAGCCATTTCTACGGTGGTGTGGCAGGGATCTTGTAGTAGCACACCAGTTGGGGTTATCTCATTTATTTAGGCTAAGAGGCTAGTGGCTAGCGAATGCTTATAATATTTGGCCTATGTACGTGATGTGAGTAGGGAGGTCCCTCCGGTTGAGTAAGTTCCTATTGTTCGTGACTTCTTAGATATGTATCCTACCGACCTACCTGGCCTACCCCTAGAGCATGATATTGATTTTATGATTGAGCTTGAGTTGGGTACTCGGCCTATTTCTATTCCACTATATCGGATGGCTCCTGCAGAGCTCAGTGTTCAGCTTCAGGATCTTTTGGGTAAGGGATTCATCAGACCTAGTGTATCGCCTTGGAGCGCTCCCGTTTTTTTTGTAAAGAAAAAGACGGTAGGATGTGCATGTGCATTGACATAGGTAGCTGAATAAGGTGACAGTGAAGAATCGATATCCTCTGCCTAGGATTGATGATCTATTTTACCAGCTTCACGAAGCTTCAGTGTTCTCTAAGATTGATTTGAGGTCTGTTTCCCACCAGTTTAGGATTAGGGCGGCGGACATCCCTAAGACTGCATTTAGGACCCGTTATGGTATGAGTTCCTGGTGATGTCCTTTGGGTTGACTAATGCCCTTGCTGCCTTTATGGACTTGATGGCGCTGGTGTTCAAGCCTTATCTTGATTCATTCATCATAGTCTTCATTGATGACATTTTGATATACTTGCAGAGTAGGGGTGATCATGAGCAGCATTTGAGAGTTGTGCTCCAAACTTTGAGAGATCAGTGGCTTTATGCCAAGTTCTCGAAGTGCTAGTTTTGGTTAGACTCTGTAGCATTCTTGGGGCACGCTGTATCCAAGGAGGGAATTATGGTAGATCCGGTGAAAATTAAGGCTATTCGTGATTGGCTAGGCCCACCTCAGTTACTGAGATTCGGAGCTTCGTCAAACTAGCAGGCTACTACAGACGGTATATGAAGGGTTTCCCACCCTTGGCAGCACCTCTAACCCGCTTGACTTGTGTTGATGTTCTATTTGTTTAGTCAGAGGAATGTGAGGTGAGCTTTTTGAGGCGCAAGGAGTTATTGACCACCGCTCATATATTGACTCTTCCAGTTAAGGGTGAGGGCGTCACGGTTTATTGTGACGTATACGCATTGGTTTGGGTTGTGTATTGATGCAGAAGGGCCGAGTTATTGCTTATGTGTTGAGGCAACTTAAGTTGCATGAGTGCAACTACCCTACTCAAGACTTGGAGTTGGCGGCGATAGTTTTCACGCTTAGATTTGGAGGCACTATCTATATGGAGTACGATGTGAGATCTATAATGATCACAGGAGTCTTCAGTACATCATGAGCCAGAGGGACCTTAATCGAGGCAACGTCGTTCGATTAAGCTCCTGAAGGACTACGACATCGCTATTCTCTATCATCCGAGTAAGGCGAATGTTGTAGCGGACGCCTTGAGCCGGAAGGCGGTGAGTATGGGTAGTCTAGCCTTCTTATTTGTTGAGGAGCGACCCTTAGCTTTGGACATTCAATTCTTAGCCAATAACATGGTTCGGTTGGATATCTCAGATTCTAGATGCGTCTTGGCCTTTATGGGAGTTCAATCTTCTTTGCTGGATAGGATCCGTGGTTTCTAGTTTGAGGATGAGGCCTTGGTGGCCCTTAAAGATCGAGTGTTAGCGGGTGAGGATGGTTAGGCTACCTTAGATCCTGATGGAGTGTTGAGATTTATCGGCCGCATCTGTGTTTCGAGAGTTGGGGATTTGGTACGATTGATACTTTGTGAGGCCCATGAGTTTGGATACTCTATCCATCCGGGCACAACGAAGATGTATCGTGATTTGAGGCAGCATTATTGGTGGAGGGGCATGAGGAGAGATATTGCTGACTTTGTTTCCCGTTGCTTGTGCTACCGGCAGGTAAAGGCCGAGCATTTGAGGCCTGGTGATAAGTTTCAGAGATTACCCATTCTGGAGTGGAAGTGAGATCGTATTACTATGGATTTTGTGGCTGGCCTACCGCGGACTTCTAGAGGTATTGATAGCACTTAGGTCATCGTTGATCAATTGACCAAGTCAGCACATTTCCTTTATATTCAGTCTTCATTTAGCGTCAAGAGGTTGGCTTGTATCTACATTCGGGAGGTGGTTCGACTTCATGGGGTGCCAGTTTCTATTATATCAAATCGGGTTTCTCAGTTCACATCTAGCTTTTAGAGGACCTTTCAGGAAGAGTTGGACACCCGGGTTGACCTTAGCACAACTTTCCACCCGCAGACTAATGGTCAGTCAGAGCATACTATTTAGGTCCTTGAGGACATGCTGCGGGCTTGTGTTTTGGAGTTTGGTGGTCATTGGGACTAGTTCTTGCCTTTGGCGGAGTTTGCATATAACAATAGCTACCATTCTAGCATTCATATATCCCCGTTCGAGACCTTGTATGGTAGGCGTTGTCGCTCTCTGGTAGGATGGTTTGAGGCTACAGAGCCTAGGCCGCAAGGTACGGATTTGATTCAGGAGGCTTTAGACCAGGTGAGAGTGATTCAGGATAGACTCAGGACGGCTCAGAGTAGGCACCAGAGTTATGCGGATCGGAGGCTTCGACATTTGAGATTCTCTGTTGGTGATCAGGTATTCTTCTGTGTGTCACCCATGAATGGCGTGATGAGGTTTGAGAGGCAAGGCAAGCTTAGCCCCAGGTACATTGGGCCTTTTGAGATACTCCAGACAGTTGGAAAAGTTACTTATGAGTTGGCCTTACCTCCAGCGTTTTCAGCCATCCATCCGATTTTCCATGTCTTAATAATGCGCCGGTATGTTCCTGATAACCAGTATGATTCATTTGAGTTGGATGACCGTTTGATATTTGTAGAGGATCCAGTTGCCATTCTAGCCAGAGATGTGAGGAGATTGCGCTCGAGATCCATTCCTGTTGTTAAGGTCCATTAGAGGCATCGTCCAATCGAGGAGGCCGAGTAGGAGATGCGAGAGCAGTTTCCTGGCTTGTTTGAGCTTTCAGGTACTTTTTGACCCTTACTTTCGCGGATGAAAGTCCTTTTTAGTAGTGGATATTGCAATGACCCTCCTGGTCATTTTGGTGTGTCGTTTAGAGTGTGTAGCGACCCCAAGTCATTTATGACTTACTGGGACTGACAGTTCGGTCACCTGGTCGTTCGTTTGGTTATTGTGCGAGTTTTAGTGTTTTTGGAGTTTATGAACCTTGAATGATCCTTTTCGATCAAAAGTTCAAGAAGATAGCATCTGAATCCAATTATAACGATTCCATCAGCTCCGAAAGGGTCATTTTAGGCTAGTAGCATGGTTGACAGGGATCCTAAGGTTTTCAGTGTGAGTCGGTGCGATTAGGCATTTTAACTTTAACTTTAAGCCTAAGTTTGACTTTAGTCAACATTTTGAGTAAACGCACTCAGATGAGAATTCTGTCATAGCAGTTAGCTCCGGAATGTCAAGTTTGGTCTAGATTGACCCTTTGTTCGTGTCTCGAGGTTTCTGATATTTTTCCGAGCCCTTTTGTGGTTTTTGACTTTTAATGGCGGTTGGGTGTGGGACCCACTTTTGTCAAGATGAACTCGTATGAAAATTTTGACTATCCCATTCAGTCCAGAATATTGAATTTGGTATGGTTACATATCTCGTTTGCGTGCATAGGGTTCTGAACGAGTTCGGAGCACCCCGTCGAAGTTTTTAAGTTTTCGAAAAATAGGTTGAAATCTGGTGTATCTAGTGCAGAAAAATCAGCTCCTTTTTCCAAACTTAAAAACCTCATATCTCCTTCATCTCTCAACCGAATAAATTGATTTGAAGTGCCAAAGCTTCATTTTTTTCGGTGTCTTCATTGTAGATTGATCGAAAGTTATTAGTTGCACGTCGTTCGAGGTAAAAATCATCATTTACCAGACTATTGTAGCCTTTTTCGAGTTCTTATTTTTTGGCTTTCTTGAATTGATGATATGTTGGTCATTTTAGCTCGGTATTGAGTGATTCGAAGCTCCACGTGTTGAAAATTATTGTGGCTACGTCGTGGAGTGTTCAAGGAGTGCTGAGCACCATTCGATTCTCATAAATTCCGAGTTTAGACTGCTGCATGTTTTCTTTTAAGTTGATTAAAGTGTGGTCTGCTTGCATGTTGGGGTTTGCTGCGTTTTGAGCTCCGAATTGTGTTCCATTTAGGAACACAAGTTTGGATTACTATTTTGGGTCTCTTAGCGGAGTCAAATCTGAAAAGTTTTGTGCGGGTCCCACAATTCCTGTTTTGACTCCACAATTGACCCATATCCGTTTGTTGTGATTTTGGTGTCTAAGACCGTGCTAATGTTGTGATCCTTTATAAAGTGACGGCGTTCAAAGGTCGTTTGGAAAGGAAAAGCTCCGGCAAAGTGATTTGGAGCACGCTTAGTAGGCCTAAAGGTAGGCGACGACTTCCTTTCTATTAGATTGAGCTTAATTGTGTAAACGCATGTGGATTGGAGTGAATTGGGGATGGGTACCAGTTTCTTAGTTTACGTTGATTAGATACCTTATGTTAGGATCGATTGGCCATATTTCGAGCCTAGTACAATGTTAGTCGGGTTAGTAGAATCACATGCTTATGTGCTAAATGCTATTGTATGCTTGTATGTTGTGTGTTGCAAGGTTTGTTAATTGTCAATTGTAAGCATGATGTCCTTAGTCTAGGTTAGGGTAGCGTTGCCTTACACTTATGACCTGTGTGGGATAGATAGCCTTGACTTTCTGCTGACGTCGTTCGGATGACTTAGCTCCTTGTAGACTAGAGTAGCAAACTTAAGTCTGATAGTTTGAGCCTCAGATTAGGCGTTATCGCTTCTTGTTGAACTTCTATATCTTCTCCATCTAATTCTGCGGTTACGACGTGTTCTCGAAGGTTCGATACATCACTAGAGGCGTGGGATTGAGATGGTATAAGCTTGGAGCCTTTTCTGTGATATTTTGGAGTGGACGGCGTTCCACGGTGGTGGTTGCTAGATTGGATCCTATTGGAGATACCATCACCCCCGGGGTCATTCTTTCTAGCTGGGCTGGGAGCGTATCGCTGGCTGGGTAGGCTCGATGATCACCCCGGGGCCTCTCTTTCTAGTTGGGCTGGGAGTGTGCTACTGGTTGGGTGTCCCCGGGTTTCTCTTTCTAGCTGGGCAAGGAGCTGATTACATGGTAGGACGACTCGCAATATCTAGCTCACACACGAGTCCCTCTTTTTAGTTGGGCTGGGAGTGGACAGTTTGGTTGGGTGCCCTCTAGGGTCACTCTTTCTAGCTAGGCTGGGAGTGCACTGCTGGCTGGGTGGAGTCTGATGGGTTATCTTGGTTACTTTAGGCTGGGAGCCCCTTTTTCTTCTTTCTCAGTAGACTTAGCTATTATGTGTACCTGTCGGGATTATGGGGGTCCGTTCAGGTTTTATTTAAACTTGCGCACGAGTGTACCTTCTGGACTTATGGGGTCCAGTTAGGTTTAGTTTAGATGTACTTACTTTATTTCTGGTATGCTCGTATGCTTTCTTTTCATATCTGTTTTGACCTCTCCGTGTCTATATTTTATCATTTCTTATTGTTTTTACCATTTTTGCTCAGTCGGCCTTTCATGCCTGCTGAGTACTTGTGTTTTGGTACTCATGCTACACTCTACATCTATTTTGGGACTTACTGAGTACTTGTTGTTTTGGTACTTATGCTACACTCTACATCCTTTCATGCCTACTGAGTACTTGTTGTTTTGGTAGTCATGCTACACTCTGCATCCTTTCTTTTGGTATAGCTAGTCTTGTTGCTTTTGAGACACGCTTTGTTATGGTCTACTTTTGGGACTTATACTATTTATTAGACAGCTTTGTACTAGTGACTTGCAGGTTCTGGGAGGGATTTTTGTATATATTTATTTTAGTTTGCTTCCACCTTGTTGTCCTTGTTTAGATTATTGTTTTCGCTAGTTTCTGCTCTTACGCTCATTCCTTGATGTTCTGGGTTATAGTTTGGCTTACCTACTAGTGGGGTATAGTAGGTGCCATCATGACTCGAGAAATCGGGTTGTGACAATATATTTTACATATTAACTAATCAAAGCATAAGAAGGTAACAAAAAGTTTAGGTGTATACTGAATAACGTGCCAAAAAAATCCTTAACACATCAAACTTAAATCGTGAATCAATCTCTCTGTTCTAGAGCGATGAGAAAATAGGGACACCGGTTAAGCTACATCCGTCGTCAATAATGAAAATATTGCCCGATACATATTCTGATGAATCAAGGTTTAAATACCGTACGATTGAGTTATAACTGGATCTGTCGTTCCAAAATCTCTCAGAGGAACAATTCTCGAAATAACACATTTGTATTATTCCTTTCGAATAAGACTCTATGTTATCTCAAATTTGAAAATTGTTGCTGCTATTGAGTTCACTCTAATATTGTATACTCCCATTTCAAGTGCCATAATTTGCAATAATTCGAATAATTAATAGAGAAGAAATTAAATGGATAATTTGATAAAACATCAATAGTAGAAGTTTTAAGATTACAATTTCTAGTGAACATGTCAAGAGCCATTTTCGAAGAAGAGTAGGCAATACACCCTGGCAATAGTACTAGATCCAGACCAGAAACTGAAGAGATATTAATAACAGATCCTCCGCCCTGTTTAGCATCGCACATGCATCTACAGATGTATTTTGACACCAACCATGCCCCTCTGAGATTCGTCTTGAAGATATGTTCCCACTCCTCCTCTGAGAGTTCTAGTGAAAAGCTCACATTACCTATATAAATATATTATATGATATTGTTACCGTGTTGAAGTGTATAATCATTGATGCTATCTAAAGCTTAATTTATCTTTTTAAGAAATTACAATTCTCTTCAACCATACCTCTACTGTCGGCGTTGTTAATCAAGGTATCGATAAGTCCAAAAGGCATTCCAAGCTCTTTGTACAGCGACCTCAATAGTAGCACCATTGGATGTGACATCAAGCTCGAGGGCGAATGTTCGTTCGAGACCTTATTGAAATTAAAGAGGGGTTGAATTAAAATTTCCTTCTGCACGTTAGTTGAATAGATAAACAGTAATAAATATTGTAGTAAGTAAAAAACACAAATAGTTTTTATATTGGTTCGGAACACCGATGTGGTGCCTACGTCCAGTCCCCTTGGGTTTCAAGGGTTTCCTTTAGAGCTTTGAAGTGAACTTCGGTGGTACAGGGTTTCTGTGATTTGATCTTGTCTGATATGCAAATCAGATGTTCTACTTTTACACTTCCTCTACTTGTAAACCTACACTCATAATCTTTCTTTCTCTTTTCTTTTCAATTGTTTCACTCACGTGATTACACAGTTTTATGAAAGATAAAAGAAGATTGCACTATAAGCTCAAGTGAAGTTACGTACCTCACTACAAAGAGTAAGAGAGGTTTATATAGATGTGGACGGCTGCTGCTCTGTTTCGAAAACCCAAAGGAGTTTTAAATCAAGGATCCTTAAATTGAGTCCTTGATTTATTTTGATTAATTTGTTGAATCATGTTCATATCAGATATGTGCATGACTAAATCAATCCCTTCCTTTGTTAGATGATCTCATTGAATCTTGGTTGACCTTCAATCCCTTCCTTGAATCTTGGCTGATATATTCTTCCTTGATTGATTTACAGATATTCTCTTTCCTTTTTCAAATGTTTGTATTGCTTGACTTGATATCTCGTGCCTTCCATGCGTGGCTCCATGAGTCCTGACTAGGATTCTAGTTGTCTTGATTTGTCTTGAGCTTTTTCTTTGTGTTGTTTTCCATAATGCCTTCATGATTTCCAGGCTGCTCGATTTCCTTCCTTGTTGATTTCCTGCGAGTTGTCATTATTCAGAATATAACAAGTTAACAATCTCCCCCTTTTTGATAATGACAACTATAACTAATACGAGTTTAATTTGACTTCCCTGTTCGATGTATCTTAGACTGACGGACATTTGTGTGCTCCCTCTTTCTGTATGTTGTGTCTAGATTTTTTTTCCCCCTTAGACATAATCAAAAAGGAAAACAAAGCAACAAACATGATAGGCAAAAACAAATATACAAGCAAAGAGTATGGGGTTAGAAACCCCGAAATTACAGTCCAAAAGATAAGGAGACATATCTCCACAAACTAATTGTCTTAACAAAAGAGAAAGAAAGTCGTTGTCTTAACGATCACCATAAAAGTACTTCAGAGTGTTGAGCACATTCCTGCAGAAAGTGTTAAGAGACCGCTCAATAGTCTTAGAAAAAGTGGAGTAAGAGGTACGCATTGATACAACCAACTCCTTATGGGCAGAGTCAACTTCAGTTTTGATGGAGTTGACTTCCTTGAGATTGTATTGATCGAGCGAATGGCATCCTTCTTAAGTCCTCCCACCTTAAGACGGAGCTTCCCAACATCAGTGCTAGAGTCCTTGTGCAGCGGTAGTACCCTTCCAAGGGTATCCTGTAAAACTTGCATGTGAGATTACAGTCCATCTAGCCTTACCTTAATGTGTTCTGCCTCTTTGAGAAGCAAAGAAGCAGAGTCAGATGAGATTCTAGTAGCCCTGGGTGTATCAGCCTGGACAGACTCCTTCTTATACCATTTATCATTAACGAGAACATAACCATGCTTAAGAAAGTACGAGTGTCATAAGTAACATCAATTAACACATGCCTGTATTTAGAGAGATCCACAAGAGAGTATACAATAATACGAGATATAAGCAGTCCATAGGGTAAGCTGGCAGAGGGGTTATTGTCTTCAATGCTTTCAATCATGTACTCACGAAACCACATAGCCCAATTTATACGAAGCTTATTTAGAAGGCAGTACAGAAAAATATATCTCTGTTGGAGATATTGCTTAGAGAGCCCTTTCGTGGAACTAGGGTGGTAGCCACAATATGGGCGAGAATGTGATTCTCAAAACCAAGAGATAAGGGACCAAAATTAGAGAGATCAGAACTAGTTTCAATAACAAAAGTCTTAGCATCTTCCAGAGAGATTTCAAACTGATCAGGCCACAAATTTCCATGCGTAAAAGGAATATCGCTAAAGAACTCAGAACCAAACACTTCCTTAAACAGAGAGTCATTCAGTATGATACGGTTACCCAAAATTAGGGTTTCCCACTCACCATTGTCAGCAGAGATCCGAAGGTTTGCCTAAAATAGACGGACCGATTCTTTAAAAAATTCAAGCCCATAGAGACGCAATAGAAGGGATAACTTTTGAGCACGAAAGAAGGTACTTACAGCGCAGTAAGATGCCTCAAGTTGTTCCAAGTTTATCACTCGACCAGGCACAATAGGTCACTTTGAGAAGGAGGAAAATCTCATTTTATGCTCCAATCCATAGAAAATCAACGAGTCATCCACAGTGAAGATCTCTGGGAAAGCAGGACGGGACTTCTTGGTGTCCTTCTTCTTGGACGAAGACGGACGTTTCTTTGACAAAGAAGAGTGAACTACTGATTCTGTTTTAGAGGAATCAGACGAGAGAAGTTCCACTTCAAGGGAAGCAGAAGGAATTTTAGCTTTTCGGAGTGTGGGTCATGGTGAGATGGAGAAGAGATGAGTGAAAGAGAGAGGAGAGAAAGGAGAAATAAAAAGGGAGAAGGAAGGATGAAGAGTCTGGCGGTGAAGCGACAGACGAAACGTTTGAAGAAAACGAAGAGTTTTATGGAGAAGAGAGAAGGACATAATGACTCTACAAAAAAGGAAAATAGTTAATGAGAAACAAGATAAATAAGGAAAGCCTGTAAAATTAATTAATAATCACAATAATAAGGAAAGTCGGTAAAATTAATTAACAATCACAGTAATACCAAGACATTCTCGAAGGTAAAAAAATCTTTTCTCAAGCAAAGATTTTGTAAAAATATCGGCTAACTAATTTTCAGAATCAACAAATTCAAGCACAAAATCACCATTTTCAACATGATCACGAATAAAATGATGTTTGATGTCTATATGTTTAGCCTGGAGTGATGCACAGTATATTTAGATAAACTAATAGCACTAGTATTATCACAAAAAATAGGTACTCCTTCGAAGGATAGACCATAGTCTAAAAGTTGCTGCATCATCCAAAGTAGTTAAGTGCCACAACTTCCAACTGCCAGATATTCGGACTCAGTAGTTGAGAGGGCAACGGAAGTCTGCTTCATACTATGCCAGGAAATAAGGGATTTTCCAAAAAACAAGCATGTTCTATTGGTGCTTTTTCTGTCATTTTTATCACCTGCAAAGTCAGTATCTGAATATCCAATTAAATCAAAATTCTCAAAAAAAGGATACCATAACCCCACCCCATATCAGAGGTTCCAATGAGATATCGAATGATTCATTTTACAGCAGTGAGATGTGATTCCTTTGGAGCGGATTGAAATCGTATGCATTTCCAAACGCTGAACATGTTTTTTGGTCGACTTGCAGTGAGATATAATAGAGATCCAATCATTCCTCGATATAGTTTTTCGTCAACTTATTTTCCTGTTGTATCAGATTCTAGACAAGTGGAGGGACTCATGGGTGTTCCAAAGGCTTTACCCTTTTTCATTCCAAACTTTTTGATCAACTATTTTGCATACTTACCTTGATTTATAAAAATTCCTCTATCTGACTGCTTAATTTGTAGACTGAGAAAAAAATGAGAACTCACCCATGAGACTCATTTCAAATTCGCCTTTCATGAGATTAGCAAAATTCTCACAAAGAGAAAGGTTGGAGCTTCCAAAGATAATATCATCAACATAAATTTGAACAATAAGAATGCATAAATCAGATTTTTTGTAAACAAGGTAGTATCAATTTTCCCTCTTTGAAAATCATTTTTTATAATAAAAGTGCTCAATCTTTCATACCAAGCTTTTGGAGCTTGTTTTAGACCGTAGAGAGCTTTTGATAATTTAAAAACATAATCAAGGCAATAGGGATTTTCAAAGTCGGGAGGTTGTTTAACAAACACTTCTTCTTTAATAAATTCATTTAAAAAGGCGCTTTTAACATCCATTTTAAAAAGTTTGAAACGATTGAAAGAAGAAAAAGCTAGAAGAATTCGAATAGATTCTAACCTTATGACGGGAGCAAAGGTTTCATCATAGTCAACTCCTTCTTGCTGAGAGTAACCTTGAGCTACTAACCTGGCTTTATTTCGGACAACCTTTCCGTCTTTGTTCAATTTGTTGCGAAATACCCATTTGGTCCAATTACTAAACAGTTCTTAGGTCTTTCGTTAAGAGTCCACACTTGATTGTTTTCGAATTGATCAACTTCTTCTTTCATTGCTTGTATCCATGATTCATCTTTCATTAGTTCATTAATTCGTTTGGGTTCCATTTGGGATATAAGAACCAAAGAAGCTTGTTTTTTTAGGGAAGATCTTGTCTAGATTTTGTCATCTGGTATTCCCAGAATGCAGTTTTCAGGATAGCTGGCATTGTGTCTCCATTCCCTGGGAATGTTGACTTTGTCGTCTGGAGTAGTCGACTCCACTTCTGCAGTAGCTGGCTCTTCAGTAATAATTTCATTGGAGGATTTTGAGATATCTTCTGCTGATTTGAATGAAGCAATTTCATTTTCACCAGCTTCAACTTCCTGTACTCTTGGATTAGTGTCATCAAATACCACATGAACAGATTCTTCAACACTTAAAGTTCTTTTATTAAAGACTCAAAATGCCCTGTTGATAGGTGCATAGCCTAGAAAGATACCTTCGTCACTTCTTAGGTCGAACTTACCAAGATTATTCTTACCATTATTGTGGATGAAGCATTTGCATCCAAAAGGATTAAAATAGCTGATGTTAGGTTTCTTTCCTCTCCAGAGTTCATAGGGAGTCTTCTTTAGTATAGGCCTGATGAGACAGTTGTTAAGAATGTGACAAGCAATACTTACTGCTTCTGCCCAAAAATGGTCAGGAAGACTTCGATCGAGGAGAATTATTCTTGTTGTATCTTGTAATGAACAATTTTTACTTTCTACCACTGTGTTCTGCTGAGGTGATCTAGGTGAAGAGAAGTTTTGAGTGAAACCATTTTGAGCGCAGAATTCTTCAAAGGCCTTATTCTCAAATTCACCACCATAATCATTATGGATAGTTGTAATGAAGTAACCTGCCTCTTTTTGAACTGTTCTGTAAAATACTTCAAAGTTAGCAAAAGCTTTATTTTTATGAATGAGAAAGATTACCCATGTAAACCTTAAGAAGTCATCAACAATTACAAAAGCATATCATTTACCTCCAATGTTGGCAGTTTGAGTAGGACCAAACAGATCCATGTGAAGAAGCTGAAGAGGTTTAGATGTACTAACAATATATTTTCCTTTAAAGGATGAACGAGTCTTCTTACCCAATTGACATGCGTCAGAAATGTGATTTTTCTCAAACTTTAGTTTTGGCAGACTAATGACTAGTTTAAGTCTAGATAGTTTCTCGAGGGCATGCATACTTGCGTATCCAAGTTTTCGATGCCATAGCCAAAGATCACTTTAGACTGCAGTAAGACATGTAAGCGATGGAAAATCAACATTATTTAAGACATATATATTATTAACTCGATCTCCGATGAGGGTGAGGTTTTTCTCAGGATGTTTGATGATGCAGCTAGTTGTATTAAAAGTAACTTGAAATCCAGCATCATATAGTTGACTAATGCTTAGGAGGTTGTGTTTGAGTCCCTTAACCAGATACACTTCGACTAGATCGCATGATGAACTGAGAGTAATAGTCCCAACCCCGGTTACTTCCCCTTTAACATTGTCTCCAAATCTAACATATCCTTTATCGATTTTTTTGATAGTTTTGAAGTTTTATTTCTTTCCGCACATATGTCTGGAGCATCCACTGTCAAGTACCCACATTTCCTTTCGGTACGTTTTCTTAGATTGCTCCTGCAAAACAATAAGATTAGTTTCTTTTAGGTACCCAAGTATTTTTGGGTCCTTGATGATTAGTAGCTTTTGGTCTCCAGATCCATTTTCCAGAAGAATATTTTCTATAGTTAAAGGATTTGTGACCAAGATCACCGCAAGTGTAGCAAACAATTTAAAATATGTTTAAGGAGAATGAGAGTTAGAAATATATCTATTGGATCTGTTAGAACTATGACTAGGAGAATTTCTCCTATAAAAAGTAGTTCTGTTAGATCGGACATAACTGTGACTGGGAGATTTCCTGATGTTGTTCAGCTGTATTTTTACTTCCTTTAGTTCTTCTGTTAGTAAGTCGACTTCAATATGACTTGCTTCAAGAAAAATCTGACAGTCTTTCTTTTCTTGAGAAATTTTATTGTACTCGTCAATAACCTTCTATAATTCATCAGCAACCATGTCCAAAGAGTTTTGTAAGTCATTACAATTAGGACAGTTAAAAGGTCTTACCTCACTTGTTTCACCTAGTGCCATGAAACATATGCTGGTAGTTTCATCATGATCATCGTCGGTTGTTTCTCCTTGATCCCAGGCTCCTAGGCTTTTTGGATCTTCATTTCTTTGATTGTTTCTCCTTCTCCGTTCTGGGCAGTTTTGTTTAATGTGTCCCGATTTTCCACAGTAGTAGCAGCGATCATCATTTCTGTTAAAATAATTGTTCTTAAAATCATGTTGAGGTCTCTGTCTTTTTTGTCTAAGCATTTGTCTCACTCCTTGATTTATGAGAGCCATTTTTTCGTCTTGATATTCATCAGCTTCTTCTCCAATTTCAGACGTCTCGGCTGTGAATGCCACCATTTTCTTTTTATCATCTTTGTTGTACCTACTAATATGGTTCTGTTCATAGGCCATCAAGTTGCTTCGAAGTTCATCGTATATCATTTTCTGCAAATCTCCATCTTTTAGAATGGCAGCTTTAGTTTTCCAAGCCTTGGGAAGACTTCTAACAAGTTTTCTAACTTGTAGTCCATTTTAGTACACCATTCCAAGTGATTTGAGTTCGCAGAAAATTTTACTGAATCTCGAGAACATGGCTTCTATGTTTTCATCTTCGGCCATTTTGAATAATTCATATTGATTGACTAGAGAACTTATTCAAGCTTCATTTACCTTGGTAGTTGCTTCATAAGTCACTTCTAGTTTGTCCCACATTTATTTCGCAGTTTCACATGTTGATATCTTGTCATATTCAGCTCTACTCACTACATAATTTAACAAACTTATAGCTCTAGCATTAGTTTGAATTACCTCTTGTTGTTCTTTTGTGATATCGAAATATTCGGGATCAAATGGCTTCTCAGTGCAATCTTTTTAGGTCAGTCCAGGAATAGGCTTTGAACCCTTCTTGATCACAATTCATGTTTGATGATCATTTGAAGAGACAAAGATTCTGAATCTGTCTTTCCACTGGGAGTATAGTCCATTGAAATATGGTGGTCGATGTGAGGAATGTGCATCTTGAAGTAGAGCACCAGGAATCTGATAGTGTGTCATTGGATATTTGCTCACGTGTGGTTAAACACTTTAATGATAAGACCTGCTCTGATACCAATTGAAAGTAAAGAGGGGGGTGAATTAAAATTTTCTTCAGTCGACTCACCTACACATTACTAGAATAGATAAACAGTAATAAATATTACAGTAAGTAAATAACAAAAATAGTTTTTATATTGGTTCGGAACACCGATATGGTGAATACGTCCAGTCCCCTTGGGTTTCAAGGGTTTCCTTTAGAGCTTTGAAGTGTACTTCGGTGGTACAGGGTTTCTGTGATTTGATCCATATGCAAATCAGATGTTCTACCTTGACACTTCCTTTACTTGTAATTCTACACTCAGAATCTTTCTTTCTATTTTCTTTTCAATTGTTCCACTCACGTGATTACAAAGCTTTATGAAAGATAAAAGAAGATTGCACTATAAGCTCAAGTGAAGTTGCGTACCTCACTACAAAGACTAAGAGAGGTTTATATAGATGTTGACAGCTAGTGCTCTATTTCGGAAACCCAAGGGAGTTTTAAATCAAGGATCCTTAAATTGAGTCCTTGATTTATTTTGATTGATTTGTTGAATCATGTCCATATCAGATATGTGCATGATTAAATCAATCCCTTCCTTTGTTTGATGATCTCCTTGAATCTTGGTTGATCTTCAATCCCTTCCTTGAATCTTGGTTGATATATTCTTCCTTGATTGATTTACATATATTCTCTTTACTTCTTCAAATGTTTGTATTGCTTGACTTGAGATCTCTTGCCTTCCATGCGTGGCTCCATGAATCTGACTAGGATTCTGGTTATCTTGATTTGTCTTGAGCTTCTTCTTTGTGTTGTTTTCCATAATGCCTTCATGATTTCTAGGCTGCTCGATTTCCTTCCTTGTTGATTTCCTGCGAGTTGTCATTATTCAGAATATAACAACTTAACACCTCTGAATTAATGTGGTTGCAGAGAGATTTCAACCTGTCAATATGCCTAGCAGCAACAATGATGCTGCAACCGACCTTGGCTAAGTCGAGACACAACTCTCGCCCAATTCCAGACGACGCCCCTGTAATCATCACTACTTTCCCCTTCAAGTCTTTCCACGGCTCCATATTTTCTTAGGGAATCCGGAAGGATAATGTTATAATGTAGGAAGTTATATAGAAAACATGATATGTGTTATATTGAACTCCATTTACTTTTTGGGCCAAAAATGCCCTTTGACCTTAACCTTTTGGGATATCAATGACCTTATTGCTAAGTCCACACTCATAAGGTGGATGCAGAGTAATATTGTGCAAAATCTCATATACCTTTTTCTTTAACGGTAGTGGAAAAATTAATTTTAATTATTTTAAAATATATATATATATATTTCATATGGGGTATATATGATCCTCCTCACACGTATTTTTTTATACTTTTTTTGTATCAAACTAATTTAAATTTATTATTTTGATGGTCAAATTTATTCATGTTTCACCAATTTTTCTTGTAAAATTTATTATAGATATCCTAATTCTTTTTATACAAATATAAAAACTAAATTACAATATAGCTGAAAAAAATATTTTAAATTATAATATAGCCACAAAAAGATTAGTTTTAAAAATTTTTCTTTACACTAAAGAATGAAAGAAAAAAAAGAACAAGAAACTCAAACAATATAATCAAAGAAGTCAAAAAATAATTTATGTATGAAAAAAATTAAAATATACTTTTAACTTTGCTAGAAGGATCATACATACTCCTACATGAAATTTTCTATATTAAAAGTTAAAAATATAAATTTAAAATTAATTTTTTCACGTCCGTTAGATGAATGGTATATGTGAGCTACTTTTGTAACGGAAATAGGTATATGTGAGTTATTTGTATAACTGTATGGGTATATATGTGTCACTTTCATATAATGAGGGGTATATCAGCTCTAAAGGACAAAATTGAGAGGTATATCAGGCCATTTTCCCTTTAATTAATATTTAACTAATAATGTAGGGTCAAAATGGTAATCTAACTTTAATTAGTAATACTAGTTTTTGGGAACGTGTGTTGCACATTTACCTCAAACTACTTGATACAATGTTTGTATTGCAAATAGTAAATTTAAATGATACATATATTATTCAACTTCTTTGTATATATATATATATATATCATAAAGTTAACTAATATGCCTGAAAAGTAAAATATAAACCGATGCATATGTTGAATATTGTCATGATCAACTTAAATGCGGTCAGAAGTCATATGAATCTTCCTTCGATTCAAACATGCATATGCAAAAAATAAAAAAGTAAAAAGAATTGATTGTATAATAGTTATTACAAAGCATAAAAGAAAATTTTGGCATCAAACTCACAAGCACAAACAAAATCTTCAATAATAACTAAAAAATTTGAGATGCAAATGAGAAATTTGTGGTATGTTGAAGGAAAACAAAGCCCGATAGCTATATATTTATACTAATAGGTGTACTGAATCATAAAATTATTTTTTTCGAAATTATTAAAAACATTAATGGTTTGAATAATTAAGACAATAACTTTAGTAGAAGGTTGAAAGATTGAAGTAAATATGATGACTTTAAGGGTGTGTTTGGTATGAAGGAAAATGTTTTCCATGGAAAATGTTTTCCTAGAAAATGTTTTCTTGGAAAACAAGTTGATTTTTGACTTATTTTCTCATGTTTGGTTGGTGAGTAGAAAATATTTTTCGAAAAAGATTTTTAGTGTTTGATTTATGAATGAAAAATGTTTTTGAAAAATTTCTTTTATTTTTACTAGAGTAGAAAATAATT